>JAMKQA010003066.1:0-38995 GCA_024699735.1 Posidonia australis
ACCCATGTAACAAACCTCTTAATCTCTACCTCTAACATTGCTAAATCTCAACCATAAAATCCTAACCACATTTAACAACTCTAACAATTGTAACTAACTCCTATTACTAATTCTTTCCTTCAAACCCCCTCAAGCTGAATGTCATTGTATAAACGGAAAGTTTGGACTTTAATTGATCAAATCGATCTCTTGATACAACTTTTGTAAAAAATATCTACAACCGGAAGATCAGAAGGCACATAGTGTAATCGAATAGCACCTCTTGCAACTAACTCACAAATGAAGTGATAATCAATCTCAATATGTTTGGTTCTACTATGAAAAATTGAGTTATGAGGTAATTGAAGCACAACCATATTATCACAATAAAGGTTAGGAGGAGTATATAACAAAATGCCATGTTCTTGAAGTAAATAACAAAACCACTGAAGATCTACAACAATTGATGTAAGAACTCGATACTCGATAACATAAACCACTGACCAACGTGTGTAAAAGGAAAGGTTGTTGCTTCCCTCTCATACCAACCTTTCCTTCTTCTTCCCCACCACACTTCACCTCCTCCTTCCCTATCAGTCCACTCCCTCCCAGAGCACTCCTCCTCACTTCCTCTCCTTCTCTTTCTGTGACCATGTCGGTGACTATTTCGTGTGAGGCATGAAAAGGCCAAATGCACAAGACCAAACAAAGTCACGATGAAAACCCATGGTGAAAGTTGAAGGATAAAAAAATAAAAAGAGAGTTGCCACCTAGTCTATTTAATGGAAAGACGACGAAAATCAAATGCGAGAACCATGGAAAAAGCGATGCAAAATGCAAATGTGATGATTTATGCCTAAGGGATACGACGCATAGGTCACTACGTGCCATAGAAAGAGCAAAGACTCTTGTTACATGTGGAAAAGGTGTTAGGCATCTCCACATGCCCAACGAGTTAGTTTTTCTTGGCTTATCGTTCGCATGTGTCGCAAATGCATGTGTGTGCATGCTTGATGTTATGCCAAATGGGAATGAAGCATGAAGGGTGGAAACTGATGCGACCTAAGGCTCAATCACACTATAATAGCCTTGGATCTAGGCACTTGCACGTAGAAATGGCACCAGTACGATCCATTAAGGATATACGTCGGACCATCACGTCTGATCAAAACAAGGTAATATATATACATTATTGCTCCAATGAATGCAAATCTAAAGCCAATATATGCATATGCAATGCTGAATGGCATGCAAAAGTATAAGCTAGCCATGCAGGAAGATGGATCAGGAACACAAGAACCAACACAAGAACCAAAACTATTCGTGAAAGCCACACAAACAAGGCCCAAACTTGTTGTCCATGGACTAGATCAGGGCAGGTACACCACATTAATGCACCACTGTGGTGCACCCTAGGTACTCTACTTCATACTGCAAGTTTCTTCACAAGAAAGGCGAAACACAAGCACTCAAAACATGCAAGTGATGGTCTAGGATGCATGAGGGGATGATGATGAACATGCCTAGTGGTTGAATAGGATCCTAGAATGCACCGACGTCTCTACCTTTCTTGCAACTAACTCACAAATGAAGTGATAATCAACCGCAATATGTTTGGTTCTGTCATGAAAAATTGAGTTATAAGATAATTGAAGTCCAGCCATATTATTGCAATACTAGTTAGGAGGAGTATATAACGAAATGCCATGTTCTCAAAGTAAATAACAAAACCATCGAAGATCTACAACAATTGATGCAAGAATTCGATACTCAGATTCGGTACTTGAATGAGATATAGTGGATTGCTTCTTTGCTGTCCAAGATTGTAATGCTCTGATCCCGGACATGCTACCAAGATCACAATATCGTAAGCAAAATTACATTAATTACAGTAAAATTAAATAACTGTAACTAAGGTCCACCTCCAGGAAATGATGTGCAGCTAAAAGCTCCTACTCCAGCACTCGAACTCGACTGCAAACGATCTACACCTGAAAACCAAACAAAGCACGTGTGAGTGACATCTAAGTCGCTCAGTACACACCCCAAACACACAAACAACAAAATCCGGTAAAAGTGCCAAAAATTCAACTTTTAATTTATAAAACTCGATTTTCTTTTGAAAATCCAATTTTAAAACATTATTTCCTTTTTCTTTTGAAATCACTTGGGAATCTGCTCCTAGAACTATGCTTTTCTCAAAATTCACTTTCCCTTACTTTTTTTAAAACATTTGGAAATTTGTTTCCAAAACCATATTTTCCCTAAACTCATCTTTTCTTTCTCTTTTGTACTTTTTTCAAAACTTTTCTCATATTATGAGAAATCCACATTTTCAACCAGATCCAGTCGATAGTACAATGCCTCTTGGGCTCGAAACCAAAATCATAAACATTGACTGGTAACTGGTTACAACACAATTTATATTCATTTCTAGGATTTTAGGACCATTCACAAGTCTAATCCTAGCCAAACCATTCATTTTCATTTTCACGAAATCACATACTTTTCTTTTCATTTCCACTTTACTTAGTGATGTTACCTTAATCAGGGATAACCAAGCACATAAGCAATAGGTGAAGACACCATTTCCCTATACCTCCCTGCACTGCCGCGGTGAAGTTCTCCGTGCGGGAGGACACTGCTCTGGCCCATTGGCCTCAATTTTTTTTAATAAATGCACGAGGATACATCTTTATCTGACGTCCCATCATTGACCCAAACAACTAGGTTCAATAACCCAGGCACAACCTACACCGTCACGAGCTCGGTGACCCGAGCACCCAGGCCTATATACCCAGGCTCAGCCTACACTGTCTCAAGCTCGGCAACCACAGTCGTATGTAACAATTGGTTTCATTGGAGTCTCATACTCCCACCACATTGTCGACACCAACTCTCGTGGTTCCTCAACACATTATTAGTGTTTTATTTTCAAAACTCTTTAAGTTTTCCGTTTCAAAGTCATTTTCATTTCATTCTTTTTGTTGCAGAAGCTTATTCCAAGCAACACATGATCCTCTACTGGGGTCCCAACTCAATTCATTTAAAATCATGTTTTAAAATCATAAATTGGGACTCATGCCCAAAAATCACACATTTAATCACTTTAATTCAATCTTAGGGCTTTAAACCCAAAACCATCCCTAAATACACTTATTTGGGTTTCATATTCCTCCATGACATTTACATGGGGAAAACACCATTAACACATACTCATTGTCTATTTAAAACCTTTATTTCCATCATTTATGCCCATTTATTCATATGGACTAAGGGATGAAAACGGTAGACCGAATTAAGATTCGGTATACCGAAAATCACTGATTCAGTATACCAAAACCCCCTATTTCAGTCAACCGAAGGTTTCCAGTCTACCGAAACTAGGTGCCCTTGTACAAATTGACAGGGATTTGGTATGCCGAACCCAATTCGGCATGTCGAATCTCCCGAGTTCTGTACACGGCCCCTGCCATCAAACCATTTGTTGCTGGGAGTGGGAGTCTCCGTCGAACCCTTCAAACAAGCATCATAAAACACAAATAAATCATGGGGTGTAGACCCTTGAGTCTACTTCAAAACCCCTCAAACTATTCATCAATCCATTAACTATGCAATTCATACAAAAATCACAAAGGAGTGAAGCTCATTAACGACTACTGTAGCATACATCCATAAATCTTGTATAAACCTACAAATTTTCATCCTAACTGCATGATATCTACATATTCATGCTATTCAACACATTCTCATCAATTTTACTATTTTTTTCTACAATTTTACATGCATTTATCTTTATTCTCATGCATTTAACATATTAGGTTATAAGAAGAGGACGGAGGAGAAAAGGAGTCGCGTACCTCCTCCGACGAGCTTCCCCTAACTCCGACAAGCCTCTTCTGCCCCTACGAAGCTCATGGAGGCAGTGCCCTCAGCTCAGCCCTCCTCCTCACCCTCTGGCTTGCGCACCGTCCCTCTTTTCCTTCTTTCTCTCTTGGCTTCCTCCCACTATTGCCTCCTTCCTCTTATCTCCTCCACTTCCCGCATGGCGCCAGCCACCCATCACGTCGGAAGAGACTGGGAGGCACAGGCTGGTGTCTTTGGTTGCACGAGTTTAGGTGAAGAAGAAGAAGGGGACGGGGATCGTTAGGGCTTGTGAGAGAGAGAGAGAGAAAGAAAAAAGGAAAGAAAGAAAAAGTAGAAAAGACGGGCATGCAAACTGAGGCAATTGTGTATCCCTAAATCGGACCCTACATTGGTCCCAAATCACAACCAGGTGCATAGTAAGCCATCCAAACCTTCACACTCACAAGAAACAACAAATTATCCATTAATAAACTATTTATAAAATGTTACAATTAATTACATGGTTTACAATTAAAATGGATAATCAGGCCCAGGTGTCACAAAGATAAAAGATTGTTACCAAGAAATATACAAGAACCTATAATTGTAACACCCTAAAATTCATTACATTTGTAATTAACTAAAAGATTGTTACATTTGCTGTCCAAGGTCGTGTTTTGGCCTCTATGTGTGTGGCCTGTTTTGTGCCTTGTCTTTTGTGGTGGTACTATGCTTCTCTTATGTGGCTGTGCTAGTGTTGTTGTGTGTGGGTGCGTTGGTGTAGAGGGTTAGTTGTTGTTTTCACTGGTTGGTTGTGGCTGGGATGTGTAGATAGCACATGCATTTTGATCTATCATTGTGCACATGCGTAACCACCACCGACCCACGCATATAAAAGGAAAGGATGTTGCTTCCCTCTCACGCCAACCTTTCCTTCTTCTTCCCCACCACACTTCACCTCCTCCTTCCCCATCAGCCCTCTCCCTTCCAAAGCACTCTCCTCTCTTCCTCCCCTTCTCTTTTGTGTCCATGTCGGTGACTACATTGTGTGAAGTGTGAAAAGACCAGATGCACGAGACCAAACAAAGTCATGGCAAAAACCCATGGCAAAAGCTAAAGGACAAAAAAGCAAAAAGGGAGTCGCCATCTAGTCTATTTAATGAAAAGACGAGGAAGACCGAATGTGAGAAACCATGGGAAAAGCCATGCAAAATGAAAATGTAATGATCTATGCCTAAGGGATATGACACATAGGTCACTATGTACTAGAAAAAGGGCAAGGACTTCTGTTACACGTAGCGAAGGTGTTAGGTCACCCCACATGCCTGATGAATTGGTCTTTCTTGACGTAACGCTCACATGTGTGGCTAATACATGTCTGTGCTTGCTTATGTCTAAGATGCATGCTTGATGTTATGCCAAATGGGAATGAAGCATGAAGGGCTGAAATTGATGCAACCTAATGCTTAGTCACACTATATAAGTCTTGGACCAAGGCACTTGCACATAGAAATGGTGCCAGTACAATCCATTAAGGATATACGTAGGGCCATCATGTCTGATCAAAACAACGCAATATAGTATACATCATTGCTCCAATGGATGCAAATCTAAAGCCAATATATGTGTATGCAATGCTAAATGACATGCAACCATGTAGGAAGACAGATCAGGAACACAGTAACCAAAACCATTCACAAAGGCCACGCAAACAAGGCCCATACTTGCTATCAATGCACTGGACCAAGGTAGGTGTGCCACATTAGTGCGCTTGAATGTTGCGCCACTATGGTGTGCCTCATGTACTTTATTTCAGATCGCAAGTTTCATTGACAGAAAGGTTGAATGCAAACACTTGAAACATGCAAGTATGGTCTAGGATACATGAGGGGATGATGATGAACATACCTAGAGGTTGAATGGGTGCTAGAATGCACAGACGTCTCTATCCTTCTTCCTCCTTCACAGTTGGGTTCCGCTAGCATTCGTGGCCGTGAGCTCAAGCCACAAGCTCTGGGAAACCATTACTACACTACCAAAGGAGTGAGGATGCAAGAGGAAAGGTGAGGATACGATGCAAAGGGAGGTGTGATGCCGATGCAGCTCTCTCTATCCTCATCGAGTTTCGCTAAAGGACAAGAGCTCAATCGGCCATTGAAGAGGCTGTGAGCATCGAGGGACTTCCTGGCTAACTAAGTGGAGAGAGGGGAGGAAAGAGGCATACCAAGAATGGGCTCACCACGTGCTCAGGCTGTCAGCCTAACGTGGGCTGCATGAACCCATCACTAGTAGTTGGAAACAATGCATATGAATGACAATAAACATGCATAACATAGGCAAATGCTAAACTAGGTAACATGCTAATTGAATGACAAGTAAACAAAACACATCAAGTGGAAACCAACGAACACTCAACAGGGAAAGAGGCTTACTTGTGTGCGTGGATGGGTTGTCCTACTGGCGTTCGACTTGTGGTGGCTCAGCCTGGGCTGGCAGTGCTCAATGGTGTCTGAGGCGATTGGTGGAGTTGGAAAGGTGTTGTGGATGCTTAGGAGTGTAGTGGTTATGGATGGCAGGTGCAATGGCCAGAAACAAGTGGATGTGGTGTTGGGTGACCATAAAATGAGTCGTTCCGTAGTGGGTATGCTTAGGTTTTGTCAAGAAATGCTGGCCCTCCCAATGGATGCATGGGTGAAGGGTTTAAAATGTTGGGCAACCAACCGTCATGAAGCTCAAGCGACGTGGGAATCCATCGACACAAAAATGTAATAAACGCACGTCTACTGAGTTCACTAATGCAGGGCTGGTGCGCCACATAGTTGTGCCTCCTTCTTGTGCCAACTATGTGCACCACGAAGTTGCACCCAGTATGTGCACTTGGCATACTGCTGGGGTTGTTGCTTGGACTATAGGCTTGTTTTGGTGGATTGGTTGAGGCTTAATGTTGATGTAGGGCCTTAGGCTAGCTTGAGGTGTGAAATGGGCCTTGGTATTGGAAAGCGCCTCGTCACCACTAGAGCAAGCTTTGTCAGAGAAGTTCATATGCAAGTGACTACCAAAATGGGGTATCTATAGATGCCCCTCCCTAATTGAGGTCAAGCGGAAGCCAAGACCGATGCTCAGGGTAGACAAAGACACCCGGCTTGGTGCTAGTCGGAAGGTGGTGTTTGTTGTTGGCATGAGCCACTTATTTAGCGGAATGCACCAAAAATCATAACTTGTTGCTGCAATGCCAATGCAGACGCAAAAACAATGCAAAAAAAAACACGAATGCTGATGCGAACACAATGCTGGAATGTGAATGCAAGCGTGAAAACCATGCTGAAAACGTAGATGCGAAAAACATGTTAAAACAAAAAAGCCAATGCAAATGCAATGTGGGGATATAAATATAGGTGTTGATGGTGTATGTTGAATGCTAATGCTGGTATGTATCGAGTTCCATTGGGGATATGTGCAACTCTACTCGATGCTATTGCAAATGCTGAGTATGCAGTGCTAATGCCATGATGTAGATGTAATGCGTGCAATGTGGGTGATGATTATGTGAGGTTGGGCACGTAATGCCAAGAATACTGTGTCGAGCAAGCGTACTGAGAAAAGGACACTGGCATTCAATGTTGCAGGTGGCATGCCAAGCATGCAATGCCAACGAGGTGATGATGCACTCAAGGTGGTATTACGATTAATGCACACGATGTTGGGCACGCAATGCATTGCGTACCACACTAAACAAGCAATGCTGAGGACAAGTCACTAGCACACAATGCTATAGGTGGCATGATGAACTTGCAGTGTTAGATGTAATAATGCAAAGTTGGGGCATAATGTTATGTTGTCAATGGGGATGTTAATGCAGGGATAATGCAATGCTAATGCAATGTAGTGCAACAATATGTAATGTCTATATAATAACATGCAATGGTATGCAGTGAAGTGTAATGGGATGCAATATTTATGTAGGGGCATGTAGAGATGCAATGGGATGCAATGAGATGTGGTGATATGCGAATGCTATGATATGTGAATGTGGTGATAGATCATGAAACTTGCACAAGGAGGGGCATCCGACAAGATTGACGAGCTCACCAACAGATGGAAGGGGCATGATAAGTTGACGGACTCATCATTGGACATTTGGGGTTATCAGTCCAAGGAGGAGAGGGACATGGCAAGTTGACGAGCTTGCCAAACAGATAGTTAGGGCTATCAGCCAAATGAGAAGAGGCACGTGGCAAGTCTAAAACCTACCAGCCAGAAGATGAGGGGTGAAAGCGATGATAGGTCAGCCAAGAGGGTAGTGACAGGTTGACGGGCTTTCAGCAGAGATGCAGAAAGCAACGAGAATACGACACCCAAAAGTATGGTAGAGGTTCGTAGTTGATCTTATGGTAGTTAGGAGTGTTAGCCCAGATGCAGACAAAATGATACGGAAGAGCAGCTACGATGCCCCAAGTATCATGGGATGGATGATGCGAAAGGAAAGCAAAGGGTGGATCAAGAGATACCAGGGCAAAACAGATGCCCTTGTTATCAAGGATGACACCACAAGGTAGCTAAAATGCCCCTTGGTATCAAGGATGACACCACAAGGCAGCTGAAATGTTCCTGGTATCAAGGGATAGATGTTGCTTGAAGGAGTCGGAGGGTAGATTGAAAGACACTAGGGCAAAATAGATACAATGAGGAAATGCCCGTGGTATCCAATTGTAGGAAATGCTCGTTACCACTCAAGGGTGTGCAATGGTCTTAGAGCAGACATGCCATGCTTTGCCAAGGAATCGTAGGAAGTAGACATGCTGGTCATCACTGACCACTCACGCGATGGGAGAATGGGACCGGAAAGAGATGTAGAAAGGAAAATGCGAAAAGCAAGGGGTCAGGCTGCGATTGCAAGTGCACTCTAAACCATTAGACTGTTGAAGCTATTGTTGATTGAGGTAAAGGAACAATGCTTGCTTGTTGAATTCTTTGAAGGCATATTCAACTGTGGCTCTAAATTAAGCATGAAAGGCGAGGTGCATTATGCTGAAGTGTTGTATGTGCGCTTTGACCAAAAAGCAATTGAAATGCCCCTGGTTGAAGATGCTCAATGAAAACCTTCATGGTGATGCAATATGGAAGCATAGAGGTTCAAGCTAGCAAGGTACTCGATTATAGAAATGATTGTTGGGGTGGATTTCATTATTGCATGCAAATTTGCTGATTGTTCAAGAGCGACCCTTATTGCTTTAGCAGGTAAAGATGCTTTATTGATTAGATGTAGTTTTTATTTATTTGTTTGTTTTTATTTTGTTTGCTTGCCCTCAGATATGCTGAAAAGCTGCATGCTAGCCAACTAGAGGAAGATGCCCTTGACACAATGGACCCTACCGAGTCGCGCAAGCTGTCAGTGGCTCTCGATGGGTGAGTGGTGGCACTCAAGCTCATTGTGCTAGGTGGTGTGATGGGCCAAGCTCTATGCCAAACACTTTAGGGTCCTACACCTACTTTTTTGAGATCCTTGATTTCTTTTGCTCCCTCATAATTGCATGGGTTCACTCTATCCTAGACTTGGAGGTGATAAGTGCCTGGTCTAGGTTGGAGGCTCTTGCTGTAGGTGGGGGGCTAGTCCCTCAAAGTTGTGGATTTGCCAGTGCATGCTCCAACTCCTCTCTAAGATATAGTAGGGGTAGAGTTACGTTGTGCAGGATTTGCTCTTGGGTTGACTTCCATCTTTGCCTTCTATCTTCATTGCTCTTTTATGCACAAGCAGATGTATTTTTGTTTTCCTCGCTCACTCAGTCACCCTAGAATTTTATCTCCCACTTGGACATATAAAGAAGGCCTTGCAAAGTTTGGACATTTTGTCTACCTCATGATGGATGGTAGTGGCTCCCTCGCTTACTTAGTTGTCTAGGTAGTGTCAGTTGAGGATGGGTCGTCTATTCCAATGCAGGATAGCTTTTTGATTTCCACATTTGGTAAATGGTTGGCATGGAAAATGTTTTTTTGTAATTTTGATATTTAGATTTTTTCAAATTTTTGCTTTTTTTTTTGCTTTTTGATGCATGATGATGATATTTTAACCATGTTGGCGACTACTCATGTGAGACATGAAAGCCTAAATGCACAAGACAGAACAAAGTCATGGCAAAAACCCCTGGCGATAGCTGAAAGATGCAAAAATAAAAGGAGAGTCACCACCAAGTCTATTTAACAGGAAGATGAGGAAAATTGAGTGCAGAAGAATATGGAAAAAGCAATGCAAATACAAATGCAAATGTGATGTTCTATGCCTAAGGGATGTGACACATAAGTCAATGCATGACGAAGAAAGGGTAAGGACTCCTGTTACATGTGGGAAGGTATTAGGTACCCTCATACGCCCAACGACTCGATCGTTTTGGACTTATCACATGTATGTGTGGCTTATGCATGTATGTAGTTGCTTATGTCTAAAATGCATGCTTGATGTTATGCCAAATGCGAATGAAACATGAAAGGTGGAAAATGATGCAACCTAATGCTCAGTAGCGCTATATAGGTTTTAGAGCAAGGCACCCCACACATTAAGGATGGCATTGGTACAATCCACTAGGGATATACACAAGGCCATCGTGCTTGGTCAAAAGAACACTATATAGTATACATCATTGCCCTAATGATTGTAAATCGAAATCCAATGCTTGCATGTGCCATGCTAAATGATATGCCAATGTATAGTCTAGATATGTAGGATGATGGATCAGGAATACCAAAGCCAAAACCATTTGACGAAAACACACAAAACAAGGCGTAACACTATTGTCTACACTCTGGAACAGGACAGGTGCGCCAGAGAGGTATGTCTAGATAGTGCGCCTTGTAGTTGCGCCCCAAGTGCCCTATTTTAGACAGAAGCTCGTTCGAGATAATGGTGGAAACCATGCGACCAAATCATGCAAGTGAATGTCTAGGGAGCTTGAGGGGATGCCTAAGAACACATACATGCAAAAAAAATGATGCGGAAGCTCCCTTCATCCTCCCCACCTCCACCACTAGCAAATGGGTTCACTGGCTTTCACAGCTATGGAACCTGGTTGTGAGCTCTAGGAAGCCACCATGGCATCACTAGTGGGCAGAGGAAGCAAGAGAGATGCATGGGTATGAGAGGGAATGCATGTGGATGTCGTTCATTGTCTCTCCCATCTCCAGTCGAGCTCATCGACATTCCTGTGCTCGATCGGCCCTGTGGAAGGCCGTGACCCCATGAAGCCTTTCTAGAGTGTTTCGGTGGTAGGAGGGAAGGAAGTAACTCAACGGGATATACCATGCCACGTGCTCAAGGGCTGTCGGCCTCGCACGGGCATGGAACTCATCACCGGTAGATGCATGAAAAGGTAAATATGCAAACGATTTGCAAGCAAAGCAATCAAGAAACATGCATGGAAAAAAACAATACATTATTGGAAACATAAAGGAAAATATAGCATAGACATGCATGACAAGGAAGAAGGCTTACCTGTGGGTGTCAGTGGGTTGTTCCTCCCACGTTTGGCTTATGACGGTTTGGCAGCATTGAAGGTGAACGGTAGAGGGTTGCTGGGGTGCTATGGATACTTGAGTGTGTGGTGATTGTGGCTGGAATGCTGTGGTTGTGGGTTTGGATGGTTGGAGGTGTATCGATGAGAGGAGAGGCACTACCGAAGAAACAATAGGGTGCTCTTGGTTGTGGAAAGTGCTAGATTGGGTGCTCAGAGAGGTAATGCAATGGTTGATTAGGAGGTTTCAGGGGTGTGGTGGCTAGAATGGTGGCGGTTATAGGTGTCCCTACGAGAGGAAAGAACTCTATTGGACAAGACCAAGGTAATGTTATGGGTTGTGATAAACATTGGCCCCCTCAGATGGGTGCACAAGAGATGGATTATAATGCTAGGTGTAGACACTCCACTTTGGCAATCACTCATAGGTGGATTTCTCCAGAAGAGTGCACCAATGACGATGAGGCATTTCCTCATGAAAACCCACTTCACACCCTAAAAACCACCCCAAAACTCCAGAATCCAGCCCAACACCATTAACCAGCCACTTAACCACCAAGCCCTAGCCCATTTGTGGCCTAGATGAATATTGGAATGGGCCAATGATCCATGCAAAGGGTCTGACCTAGCAAAGCCGCATCCTGAAAGCACGGGTGAGTTATGTGGGTTTGGGGGGCAGTTGCCTTAGGTCAGTAATAACAGGCAAGGGATTGAGTTGTCTTTTCACAAAAGGGTAATCCTTGCTTCCTATTAGCTGGTGTGGATTTGGGCATGTTCCTTGGGTTTCTTGGACCATCATGCACCTCCACCTAATCCTAATCCCAATCCAATTCCATCCATTAATCTAAACTCCTCAACCTTAATCAAGTTTCAAATCCAACAATCACCATCCTTTCTTCCCTCTGTAAAACAACCACCCACATCCAACGACTCCTCCTCTTAGCTCAACCTCCTCATGGTTCCCTTCGCTTTTAGCGCACACTCGATAGACCCTCTCCAACCATCGTTTTGACCTTCAACCACCCATTCTAGCCACCACACTATCACTTCTGGCCACCCAACAAACATTACAATCCCTCTTGGCCTTGCATCAACTGCATTGGGCCAAAGCACATCCCAGTCTTTTGGTAGAGCCTCCCCCTTTGCCTTAGCAACCCACAACATCCACAGGCCGTTGCCAACCATCCAGCCACTTCCTTCACTGGTTGAAACCTCCATTTCAATTCGATCACCTATGAAACACTGAAAAAACCATACCAGTCCCAACATTCCCTCACCGAACCTTCCACGACGTCACTATAGTCCTCTGGACCTGCCTTTGTAGCTATCGTGTGATGTTGATCTAAAGAAACACCACCACAAGCCACTTGTCGGAAGGGACAACCCAACTCCATAGGTTCCTCTTCTTCCCTGTTGAATGTGTTTATCTTTTCCTTCATGTTTCTACAGCTTCGTTGTGTCATTTTAAATATGTTCCCTTAGCATTTTCTGTGACATCTCAGTCATACACATATTGCATCCATTCATCGCTGATGATGGGTCTGATAAGCTCAAAAATGGCTGACCTCTTGTAAGCTTCTTTGCCTCCTATCTTGGCACATCACTGCCTTCCTCTTTCCTCTCTCAGTCACTCTAGATGGCCGCTCGATACTCCCTACCGTCAGCATGGTCAGTCGAGCTTGTTATCACCTGCGAGACATGGTGAGGATAATAGGAGGTGTGCATCACATTCACTTGCATCCATTTTGCATCTGTGTACTCCCCTTCACTCCATCAAACCTTTGAAATCATTGAAAAGCCTCATTGGAGTCTTTGGATGAAGTTTCCAGTCGAGCTCGCCATTGGAATCCAACCAATGATGAGGTAGATAGGTGGATTCATCCGTTCAGCCACAACTTCATTTAAGCATCTAGGTATGTTTCCTTACCTTCCCTCTAGCTTCCCCTACATTATATAGCATCCATGCATCAAGTTTCAATCTAGAGTGAGGAGAAGCTCGCAACTTTGTTCTACATCTGATTGGCATGTCTCGATTGTGCAGACGGAGGGCGCAGGTAGGTCGCACGTTTTGCCTGGTTCAAAACAAGCAGTTGGCTGAGCTCCATTGCATCCTCTCATTTATTTTCCCCATTTGTTCTCTTACATGATTCCTCTGTGTTTCTACATTTGTATGTCTATGTCTACATTGCATGGTTTTCTTTCCATGTTTTTTGGCATGCATCAAATTAAGGCAATGATGTTTACTATGTCAACTCTTTTAAGCAATGATCCAGAGTTCACATAGTGCAACTGAGTACTAGTTTGCATCATTTTCCACCCCATTCATCTCATTTACATCAGCATGGCATGTAGCATTTATCCAACTTAGATGTAACAAGCATGCATTAGCATTGGTGATATAAGCAAGCGAATAGCCTAGAAAGACCAACTTGTCGGGCGTATAGAGGTGCCTAACACCTTCTCCATACGTAACAGGAGTCCTTACCCTTTCTGTGGCCCACAATGACCTTTGTGTCACTTTCCATTAGGCATGTAGCATGTACACATTCATTTTGCATTTATCTATCATTTTTTCTCCCATTTTATGTATCTAGTTTTCCTTATCTTTCCCTTAAAAGACTAGGTGGCGACTCTAGTTAGTTTTCCTTGTCCTCTTTTTCCTTGGTGCCTTTTTCCTTATTGTTTTTGGATCGAGTATCCTTCCTCATATTCATCATCTTCACCATGACCTTATCAATTTTCGTGCACTCCCTCGCATAGAAGTCAGTTGTTGGCATGGTCACAGGGGACTAGCGACTTCGTTGGAGATATAGGACTTCAACTTTTGTTTTTTTGCTTTTTGCTTGCTTGGTTGTTATCCTTGTTTGCCTTGATTCACATTTTCAGTCTTGTCACCATTTGTTTCATATTTATCATTACATGCTTGCTATTACATGCCTTTTGCTTGTTGAGTGCTTTATTTTACATACTTGCTATGCCATAACACATGCACATGTCATGTTGCCTATCTTTTGATGTGATGAGTATTTTCTTTCTTCACGATCATGTTAACACGACACATGTACATGCCTTTTGCCTGATGTATGCTTGCTTGCATTCCATGCTTCAGTGTTTTCTTCCCCTTTCACACTTGCCTACCTAGGGAAAGTCGAGACGTATTCGCTTCCCCCTATTGGCTTAATCAAAAATCCACAACAATAAAAACAATGTTTACGCAGGATTAGAGACTTCTATGCACTGTCTCCTCTATCTAGCTTAATAAAACTTGAAAGTAAAGCCAATAAATTATATCACATGATGAACATTTTAGAAGCATGCATCCTCTCCTCTCTTGTGTCCACCAACAATTTGCGAAGGACAGTTTTGGTCACTCGTTCTATGGCTTGGGCATAGGACGTGTTGCCACTTTATTCTCTTTTGTTCGGGGTCGTGTCGATCTTAGTAGAGGGTACAACTCATTGCTACTACAGGAGTTGAGGCTCTCAATGCACCACTCATTCATAACCTAAGCTTTGGCCCGGATTTAGAATGGGAACCTTACTTTCTGACTTGAGTCAAAACCAAGACCCATAAGAGTGTCCTAGGTGGATGGCCCACTCAGGACATGCATTGTAAGAGAGCGCATTCTAGGATATTCATCTGCATTGTATGTCATGCATGCCACCCTAATAACTTGCATTTCATCCTTGTCCCAGGTTCTGATACTTGTTGTTTCCACCTGTCCCACAAGTAGCTTGTGCGAGGTCCTCAGTCAAGAGCTTGAGCATCTCTATCTTAGGTTGCCTCCCGTGTTCTTTCTCCCTTATCCTTGAGCTAGTGTCGCCTTCGACCATAGCTCATCTTCCAACTCGTGCCCTTCTTTTCATCGTAGCCTCATTCATACCTACTTATGGTTTGCTATGGTCTAGCAAACTAGCGATCCTCTTCCAGGTGCTTTTGAGGCATTTCTAACTTTAGTCCCTCCATCTCTACTAGCCTTTTCTACTGCTCCTTCCTCCTCCTTTGCGCACTACTATCGCGCACTCGAGCGTTCCATTCCTCTTATTTCTAGACAATGGCAGACCCTAATCATTCTAGAGCTTGACGTCGAGACCCCTTCGGTGATTGATTCCCAGACTCTAGAGGTCTTGCTTGTCGTCTCTTCCTAGGACCTTCTCCCTACAGGAATATGGTCCGATACGACCTCCTATAGGGTCTCCAACTGTTGTCTCCCTCGCCCTTGTGCCGTCACACACATCCTTGCCTCCACCTTTCGACTTGCCTGTCAACAAATCCTCTGCCATGCAAGTGCGACATCTGCTGGCTCTTACACGAAAGCTCCATGACATGGCTCTCTCCCACAATCCTACTTCTATCCTTTTCCTACTGACTCCAGAGGTTCAAGTGTGCTCCACATTAGCTCCACTAGCTCACTTCACTACACTTGTGCCCTCGCCATCACTTCAACTCTTCACAACTCCAATGATGGCAGCACTTTTCCTGCCTCCTGCATTCATAGAACATTTCAAACAACATTCATCTCCATCACTTGTGGCCAACCTTTTGGCTTAGCAAGAGCATGGTATTCCTCAAGACTGTTGTCCGGTGCCATGTCGGTGCATCAGCTGTTGCTCCCATACTCTACACCACGCACAGCACAGCATGCTTCCCATCCATCTTTGCATCAAACATAGGCCACTACATGCATCACAGCACCATTGCACATTACATCCTTACATGGGTATACTAGCCCTCACGCTTTGACACTAGGAGGCATGAGGGTAGATCTAGAGAAGCGCTTATGCCTGACCCATACAGTATACGCAACATCTGCCTCAACTAAAATATCAATAGTAGCATCAACCTCGGACCCCCTCCTTGCTAGGATGGATGATCTAAAGGTAGCACTTCATCAAGTGCAAGGCGAGGACTGCCAGTCCTACCAGTTCTGGGACCTTTGCTACTTTCTAGAGGTGATACTCCCTTCAAATTTCCACATCCTAGGATTCAAAAAATACAATGATAGAGATTGCCCCACACATATTTGAAGGCGTTCTGTGGAGATCTCGCATAGCTCCAAGGCGATGAGAGGCTCTTGGTCTACTTGTTCTAGAAGAGTCTGATCGGGCCTGGCCTCATGTGGTTCACTTCGTTGGACATAACCGTCATCCAGACTTGGGATGACCTTAGCTAGGCATTCTTGGAGCAATACGCCTTCAACCTCGATCTGACTTCCTAAGCTCGAGGATTCCGTCACAACCCAGTAGAGACCTCATGAATCGTTTGGAGAGTACATCGATCCTTAGCACACACTAGCCTCCTAGGTCAAGGATAGTCCCTTAAACGAGAAGTTTTTCGAGATCATCATCATGGGAGCGCAACCAGCAAGAAGGGCTTTGCTCAACATTCAACCCATCACATCATTTGCATCCCTGATTTGGGCTGGTGGTCGCATGGAAGTCTCACTGCAAAGAGGGAATTTCACCACACTCTCTACATTTGTTAGGCAGGCCACTGTCATTAATAACAACCACTGTAGCAACAACGTTGTCAACATCAGCTACTCCAAGAAGGTAACTGTTGTGCACGTCGAATCTTCAGTGTCACCTACCGATGCAAAGAGTTAGCTTGACCTAGATCAGTTAGTGCTTGCACCTAGTTCTCCACACATTGCATACACACACTCCACCGTCGAGCTAGTGCATCACATCTCACTAGTTTGGCAAGGACTTCAACCTGGGCAAAAGCGACCTTGTCATGTCGAAAGTGGCTACAATTTGCTTGTCAAGCAATTGAGCGTCATTTTCCTTAAGGTTGAGTCATTTCTGAAGCTCTCGAACCCTCGTCCACTACCGAATCCAATCCCTCAGTGGTATGACACAAGCGTGTATTGCAACTTTCATCATCGTGTTGGGCATTCGATGGATGGCTGGGATGCTGTTCAGAACCTGATTGACTAGAAGGTCATCAGCGTTGCCTCATAGGAGGCGGAATACACACAAATACACCCCCCCCCCCCCCCACACACACAAACCTACAACAACGCACTTGGACGAGCTTGACACATCATCGTTTGAGCTTTTAGACTTTGAGGATGTTGCAAGCTTAGGGGTCTTTGTCCTTTCTCATCCCTTTCGTTTCCAGTGTCTCCCCGATGGATCTTATCAGTCTATCTTCTCCCTCTGTTCCTAACCTTTCCATGGGAAGCATGGCCTAAGGTTGCCTCGCCTAGTGCTCGCCAACATGGTGTTGAGACTGCCAACACCTGGGACCTTAACAGAAGACATCAGCTTATAGTTTCAGCAGCAACAGTCCCAACAAACCTATCCGTAGTGTTAGTTGTATCTATCGCAATTCTGGCAGCATTGTCAATTAGCCAGTGACTCCAACAATATGAATAAACCAGCATGAATAATGCAACCAGCAGCAAGGACTAGAGTTGTATCTTTTTTCTTTATTTTCTTTATTTTCTCTATTGTTTCTTTTTTTTTGCATCTTCATGCATCAAAAATCAAAATACAAAAAGAATCAAAAAATTAGAAAAACACAAAAAAATCAAAAATCAAAATCCAAAAAAATTTGAGAAATCTAAAAATAAAAAACATTTTATATTTCCACATTTGCCTAATGACGAAAATCGGAAAGCTTGCCCGTATTGGAACGGACTGCCCCTCCTTAGTTGACACTACTCGGATGACTAAGCAAGCAAGGTAGTCATCATCTATTAGAGCCAGACGAAGTGTCCAAACTCCTCAAGGACCATGCACCTCCAAGAGGGAGATAAAATGCTAGGGTGACTGAGCAAGCGAGCAAAAGAAAAATAGATTCACATGGGCATAAAATAAACAAGAAGATAGAAGTTAGCCCAAGAGCAAGAGGCATGTGGTGTAACTCTACCTTTACCATACCTTGGAAAGGAGTCAAAGCATGTGCCTAGCAAATTTATACCTTTGAAGTACTAGTCCTCCCTTCCTACAGAAAAAGCCTCCAACCTAGACTAGGCACCTATTACTTCCAAATCAAGGATAGAGCGAAACCGTATGTCGACATAGGAGCAAAAGAAATATCAATGAACTCAAATGAGTAGGTGTAGGACCCTAAAGAGTTAGGCATGGAGCCCAGTCCATCACATCACCCTACATAGCAAACTTGAGTACCACCACTCATCCCACGACAGTCACCCATAGCTTATGAATCTCTATAGGGCCAATTGAGTTGAGGACATCCTCTTCCAATAGGCATGCAACTTTCCAGCCTAACTGAGGACAAACAAAACATAAAAATAACAAACAACCAAAAACAAGCAAAAATCATTAAACCCAATCAATAAAGCATTCATACTTGCTCCAACAATAATAATTATCTTTGATCCATCAACTTGCCTACTTACAATAATATAATCCACACTAATAATCATCATCATCAATACCTTGCTTGCTAGAACCTTTCTGCTTGCATATTGTATCGTTCTACAGGTCTACTCCGAGTGTCTCCAACTAGGGGCATTTCAGCTACTTTCTGGCTAGAATGCACAGACAACAAGGACACCTACTAGTGCACATGCCACACAGGTTTGCAGAATCAACAGCATTTGCAGCAATTCCCTTACAGTCAGTCAAGTGCCATCAATACTATCTGGGCAATGCCAGGTGATAGCACAACCCAACACAAAATAGTCAGAATACAATGGCTGAACAAGCAATAGACCAAAACATAATCCTTCATCCAGCAACCAAATATCACCCCTCGCCCAAGCCAACATCAATCTTAGCCCTTCTAGAAATCTAGAGTGCCCTACAATCGTAGCCTAGCCACCACTTTTTATTCTTTCTTTTCATCTCTTTCTGCTCTCATCTGTTCCCGTCCGCTCATGACGTGGGTGCTCTGTGATAATCTGCATGTCTGTACTTTGTCTTCGTTCGACAAAGCATTGCATACCCATTCTAGGACCATCACACACTCTCAGGTGGTGTTCGACATCTCTTGTGGTAGCTTGACTCGATACCAGGGGCATCTGTTTTCGCCCTGGTAGCTCTCAAGCTACCCTATGCTCCCTTCCTTCAATGTCCTTCCTCTTAATACTAGAGGCATCTTGACTTCCCTTTGGAAACGTTTCATCCTTCTTTTAGGCTGGCACCCCTAATTGCCATGCGATCATCTTTAGACCCCTGCCACACCTTCGGGTGTGGTATTCTTGTTACTTTTTGCATCCTTGGTGAAAGGTTCATGGATTTGTCACTAACCCTCTTGTTTGATAGGCTCGTCGGCTTATCATCTCCTTTGTGCTTCATCTTCCGACAAGTAGGTTTTGGACTCGCCATGCCCCTTCTTAGGCTGATAGCCCTAACTATCGGTTGGCAGCTCTGTTAGTCCTTGCCATTCCCCACACCTCCTCAGGCTGATAACCCTAACTATTCGATGATGAGTCTGTCAACTTATCAAGCCCCCACAAGCATAGCATATCATCGCATTTCACCGCATTTACTACATGTCATCGCATGGCCATACACAAGTATAGCATAACATTGGATTTCATCACATCAACTATAGATCATCGCATGCCCCTACATGGAGCATAACATCCGATCGCATTTCACTGCATCCTATGGCATATCATTGCACTATATCTTTTTGCATTGCATCACATCGCACTACATAAACATTGCATCAACACTACTTTGACATACCCATTTTAGCATCATAGCATCATGTCCCAACATCACAAACCTAGCATCACACTCCCGCACCAAGTGCTCAATATACCCCATGCAACATTGAGTGCTAGTGACTTCTCCTTGGCATTGCCTGCTCAACGTTGGTATCTCGCATTACATGCCCAACATCATCAACATAGACATTGCATAGTTTGGCAAATGCCAAAGACTATCATTGCCCCCATGTCAAGCTTACATCACCTTGTTGGCATCACATCCTTGGCATGCCTCCCGTAGCATTGAGTGCTAGTGTATCCTCTACTGCACTACTAGCTCGGCGTTGGTATTCCACATTGTGTACCAACACCCCATGCATTTCCTCCATACCACCTCATCTTGCACCATCATCTCATCAACATCGCGTGCTTGGTATGCCTCCCGTAGCATTGAGTACTAGTGACTTGTCCTCGGCATTGCCTACTCGATTTGCTATGTTTCACATTGTGTATCCAGCACTGCATGCATCATCCTTCGTAGAGCTCAACACTACATTTCGTATCCCACACTACAGTTGCATCATTACACTCGTGTTAGCATCGTGTAGAGTTGTGAATATCCTTAGTAGAGCTCAGCACACACATTTGCATTCTAGTAGTGTTTCTACATCAGCATGCATCATTAGCATCAGTACGCATCAATAGAATCAGCACTCGTGTTTTCACCATCGTGTTTGCATTTGTTTTTGCATCTCAGCATCCATGTTTTCACCATCGCTTTCATACTCGTGTTTTCAGCATCTACATTTCGATCACGGGTCATAACATTCGGTGCATCCGCTGAATGAATGACTCAGCATTGTAGATATCCCATTTTGACACTCCTCTATTTTTATTAGGTCTTATTACACCATAGCATGTTTCATTCATCTTTAGAAGTCTTTTGCTCAACCCAAATACTCTCCAAAGGCACATTTGCTAATCTAGGTTATTAAATTCCCAAAATCAGACGTTCAACATTGAACTCTCAAAATCAGGCATTCAACACCTTCAGGTCATTTCCCTCCCATTCTTGTTAAATTTTCCTTTTTTGGAGCTAATGTAAATCATTATCAGTATCTGTGACTATGTAGATGGAACTCTACATGACTCCTTGGTGCGTGGAAACACACAAGGAATCTCGATATGGTCAGGGCAAAGATGGTGAATCTGAAGAAGGAAACTAGAGTCGGAAACACCAATGAAAGATAAGAAAAGGATAAGGAAAAGGAGTCACCACCTAGTCTTTTAATGGAATGATGAGGAAAACCAAGATGCATATGAATGCAAGAAAATGATGTAAATGAATGCATGTATGCTCCGTGCCTAATGGATGCAACACTTAGCCATTGTAGGCCAGAGAAAAGGTAAGGATTCTTGTTACACATGGGGAAGGTGTTAGGCACCCTCATGCGCCTGAAGAATTCGGTCTTTCTAGGTTTCCTGCTTGCTAATGATCTAGTGTGTGTATGCTTGTCTATTCTTAATGCACATGACTAAGATGAATGCGAAAACATGACAAATCAAAGAGAAGAAATGAATAAAAGTGAAATGATAAGGAAAATAATCGTAAGGACAATGTAGGCATTGAAAATGCCACTTTACTATATGCCCTTGGGTGATGTGGAAAATCGTAAAAATAAAAAATGTTTGGAAGGCATCACGCAAAACAACAGAAACTTAGGAAATCCGAGAAAATTAAATGAGAGAAAATAATCTTCATTCGGGTCCATGTCGACATTGTCAAGTCTGTTAATGTATGCCCTTGGGCACTGAAAACCCAAATCAAATCAAAATCATGAAAATCAGAAGAAATCCAAAAAATAATGCTAAAACTAAGTTTGAAATGTGTGTGCATGATGATACAAGAAAAAATGCATGAGAATATATGCATGAAAAAGAATAACGAGATGTAAAAATGAATGCATTGGTGAAATATGTAAGCTTCCAGGGGCCTCTATGCAAAAATACATGTTTCTAGGTAAGGACTAAGATTCTCAGGGTTAAATCTATAAAAATGTTAAAAAACACATTTTTATGCAATTTTATGGAAGTCGGGGGTTAAATGTGTAAAACTGTGCATTTTGGGTAAAAATCAAGATTCCTAGGGTCTAATATGCAAATAAGAGAAGTTCAGGGCTTAATATGCAAATCTATGTATTTTTGAGTAAAAACATGAATTTTCAGGGTTTGGTTTTGCAAATGTGCCAAAAAAACATGTATTCAGTGCAATATTAGAGATATTCAGGGTTTAATATGCAAATCAGTGGACTAATGATGAAAGAAATCAAAGTCTGAGGCTTTATGTCAAAAATTTAGAATTTGAAAGTTCATAAAAAAAAAGTACATGGGCCAAACTGTAAATTTCCAAAACGAAACGTTATTTAAAAGATTTACAACTAAATGCAAGGGTTAGAATGAAAAATGCAGGGACCAAAATGCTAGAAAAGAAAAGATGAAAGAGTTTTTTAAAATCACTTGATGGTCGTCGGCGACTGCACCTCGCTGGCGATGATCACTTGGAAAGCCATCCTGGGCTTCTTCGACACTTGATCTTGCATCCAATCGTCAGAAAAGCTAGAGGGAAGAAGGAAGAGAAGATCTATTGGCTCCGATCACGTTGTGAACGGCCTGGTTCCTCCCCCCACCTCGCTCACCGGCGTCGTGATTCCGGTGTCGAGCTCAAGAAGGTTGGAGCTGTTGGAGGCAGCGGTGCGGCAGTTCGAGGCTTCTAGAAGGTTGTCATGAAGAAGGCGAAGGTGATCGAGCCAACGGAGGCAAGGAGGGGTGCGTACTCGTCCTTCCCGATCTACCTTGTTGTCGACTCCATCTTCTTCGATGAGCTCGACTATGGGAGGAAACAGAGGCTCAGAGCGAGGCTTCGGGGCTTTTGGAGGCCAGAGGGAATGTAGATGAAGATTTTCCAATATTTCAGTGGGAGCTACGATGCGTGACATGCTTGGACAAACTTCACTGTGCATCGTCTTCTTCGGCGACAATGAGTGTTGCGGGAGGCGAGCTGCTTCCAATGGCTACTATGGGGCTGTCGTGGCTTCCAAAGAAGTGGAAAAGTAAGGGGGAAGCAGGTCTAGCTAATCCCCATCCCATAGGACACAAATCACTCAGAGGATTCGTGCCCCCACTTCACTCATCAGAAAAATGGGTCCGGTGACCCATAGATCTTAAATTTCCAGCTAGGGAGCTCAATTCTCCATTGGAATGATTCCAGGGAGGCTGAGGAGAACCTAGGGAATCAAATGCAAACAAATTGAGCTTTGTTCAGGGCATACCTATGCTGTCAGTGGGTGTGGACTACTTGTGATCGCCGGAGCTCGCTGAAGACAGTGACCAGAGCTAGCCTGAGCTCTGAATTGCTCCTCCTCCGAGTCTCCTCAGTGGTCTGATCCTCCTTAGGCTGCTTTGGCTACTCTGGTTTGAGTGGTTGCTCTTGGTTTCTCTCTTCTTCCCAAGCTTTCTCCCCCTTTTTTCTTCTTCGTAAATGGGGGTATTTATAGACTTGCAATGGCTAGGTTGTTTGGGTTGTTATGAGGAGTTTGTTGAGGTTGTTATAATGAAGTGGGAGGTGGTTAGGTTGTTAGGGTTTGTTTAGGTTGTTATAGTTTGTTGAGGTTGTTACAAAATTATCTCCAAGCTTCTGGCCAATAGAATGAGACAGTTGCTACCCTATCTCATCGACCAGAACCAGGCTGCATTTATTGGGGGCAGATGGATCAGCGACTCCATTCTTCTTGCTCATGAACTGTGTCACAGCCTTCATACGTCGCGGCGAAAAGGCTTTATGTGTGTCAAGATCGATCTCAGGAAGGCGTTCGATACGATCCAGCGGCCCTTCATTTGCGATGCGTTGCGGCACTTTGGCTTCCCTAACACTTGGATCGCCTAGGTCACAGAATGCATGAACTACCACTTCTCCATCTTAATCAATGGCGATAGGTCCGACTGGGCTACGACTGCCAACGGCCTCCGCTAGGGGGATCCTCTGTCGCCACCCCTTTTTGTACTGGGCATGCAAATCCTGACTGCCTTATTCTTGTGGGCCGTCTCTTTGGGCAAACTTGAGTCGATGACATTAGGGGATCTGGCCGTCTCGCATGTTATATTCGTTGATGATCTGATGGTGTTCTTGAGGGCTAACAAGCGCAACTCTCGGGGATTAGGTAGGGTTCTGGAGGCCTTCTCCTCTACTTCCGGGATGCACCTAAACCGACAGAAGAGTTTAATATTCTTCGGAGGGCCTGTGCCGCATCGCAGATGGATTTCACAGCATTTGAACATTCCTGAAGGCTCCTTTCCAGTGCGTTATCTGGGTCTTCTGCTCACAACCAAACGACTCTCGGCCTCCCACTGTGCTCCTCTCTAGCGCGCTATTGACAACCGCCTCCATGCGTGGAAGGCCAAGCTGCTCTCCTACGTGGGACGGCTTGTCCTTATCCGTTCGGTGCTTGCTGCTCTGCATATTCACTGGACGTCGGTGTTTTCCCTTCCTACGAGTATCCATCGCGAGCTCGACAGGAAATTTATGCATTTCCTCTGGTTTGGGCACAAGTCCTCTAGGTGCTCCTTCATTTCCTGGAAGGAGGTGTGTCTGCCTAAGATTGAAGGGGGTCTTGGCATCCGCAGGACGACTGACTCCAACAACACTGGTATCCACAAGCTACTGTGGGAGTTCGAAACCAAGCCTGACGCCCTGTGGGTCAAATTGATGAGGAGGTAGTACCTAAAAGACCGCTCTATCTGGAACGCGCGTCCGCCGAACTCGGCTTCTTGGGCATGGCTTTGCATCTTCAGGCTCCGGAACGTTGCCCGACCGTTGCTGAGATACTCTATAGGCAATGGGAGGAACACCTTCTTTTTCCTGGACCCGTGGATTGATAGTCCCGCTCGGGTCTTGCACCCTCAGGTGGCTCATCGACTCAGGTAGAAGTTGAACTGCGATATCGCTTGCCCTGTTAGTCACTTCATCAGCAACGGACGCTGGAATCTCCCGCGACCCGTAACACTTGATACGCATGACACATGGCCCTCTATCCTAGCCACGCCGATCTTGGGTAATCAGGACGTCATCAGCTGGGTTCCCTCCGGTGGCCTTTTCTCATCCCAGTCTGCTTGGGACTCTATCAGGCCTCGGCGGGAGCACTGCGCTTGGGCTGAGCTCATCTGGGACTCTGCAGCTGTCCCGCGTCACGCTCTCTGCACTTGGAGGGCAATCCGCTGCGCACTCCCTACCCACGACGCCCTTCATCATAGATACATTGCATTGGTTTCTAGATGTATTCTTTGTGCAGACGCAGAGGAGACGCTGGATCATCTATTCTGGCACTGCCCCTTTACAGCCCTCATCTGGAATTTGACTGGCTTTAGTATCGAGGCCTCTGTCAACTCCCTCTTAGCCGCAATCACCGACTAGACCCTTCACCCTCCGCCGGTTGGACGTGCTTGGGCTTCCAGACTCATCTCAGGTATCATTGCCAGGGTCTGGGACGAACGGAATAAGCGCTCGTTCGAGGATGGTTATCGCCCCAGGACTGTTGTGGAAGCCTTTCACGAGGCTACTGGCGTTTCTCACTAGGGTATCGGCCGGGGGACTTGGGGTTGCTGGTGGTTCCATGGGTTCTCTGTTGCTCGCGGGCTTCTTCTTCCGGGTTCTGGAGTCTCTGTCTCTGGGATCGTTGGCGGTTATGTTTTGCATGGTACTGTGCTTGGTGCTGGTGTTGGAGTTGACGTTGGCAGGTCATTTCCTTTTGCTAGGGGGAGAGCCGTGCGGGCGTTGCACTCGGACCATTCTGGGTTTTACTGTGCCTGGTGCCGTCTGCTGGGCTGGCTCCGGGGTGGACGGTGCTACATGGATGGGTATTGGGCTTGTTGTAGGGCCTTTTACCAGTTTTTGGTTTAGTCTTGTGCTGTTGGGCTTAGCCCAAGTGGGGGCCTTGGGCCTTTGTATTGCTTTGGCGTGGGTTTGAGTTCATACCCACCTCTCTTGTACATATTTTCCTTTTATATATTTGAGGGTCTCCCTCCTTACTCTTGGCAAAAAAATTTAGCATTTTTTTTAGGTTGTTATAGTTTGTTGAGGTTGTTATGAAGGAGTGGGAGGTAGTTTAGGGTTGAGTTAGGGTATATTAGGATTAGGGTTTTGGTCAGATTAGGGTTTACTAGGTTTAGGGTTTTTGATTAGGGTTTATTAGGATTAGGGTTTGTTAGGATTTTCATGGGTTTGATTAAGTTTAGGGTTTTGGATTAGGGTTTGTTAGGATTTTCATGGGTTTGATTAGGTTTGAGACATAACTAGGGTTTAGGATATGGTTTAGTGTATTGATTGTCCTCTTGAGTTTTTAAATTAAAGCTGAGGCTTAGGCTAGTTTTTGTAGATGAAATTAGGTTAAGATGTCAAGTTGGCCTTGGGAAAATGTGATTGAGAGTTAAGCAACCAAAAGTCCATTCTAGAGAAGCCTACCTACAATCCTATAAAATTGGGGTGTCTACAGTATCAACGAGTCTTCTAGCTTGTTTGACCTACATTTGGCTTGACATCTAAATTTGGTTAGTTTTTAGGCTAAGGTTGTTGAAAGGGTGATTTCTAGCTTTCAGAAATGAATGCTCAAAATCTAGTGTTTTGTACTTGAGAACTCAACAACGCCACACTAGCCACTTTCCTCCTTTGAAAAATTTTGAATTCAAAATGTTTCCTTTTTTAAAAGATTCCTTTAATCGTGCATGACACCATTTAGCCCATTAATTGATGGAATATTTCTTAATTAGACAACTATGACTCCTAGGTGTGTCGAACTCCTCATTTTGGGTGTTTAACATAGAATGCCAGGATTCTGGCATTCAACACATTTAAAATGAAAACTTTTTTATGTAGTTATCCAATCTTGCCAATTTTGAATCCTTTTACCTTTTTAATCCTTCATGTCCCTAAAAATAGTAGGGCACCCCTTGCCTTCGAGGGGACACCTACACATTCACACACATGGGGAAATTATGGAGACATAGAGAGACCTGGAGGGAATGTCAAGAAAGAGAGAGAGAGAGAGTAGAGAAGTTCTGAGGTTTTAAAGAGTAAAAGTCATCTTTCGTCTTTGTGCACACTACGCCGACATCTTGTATCTTGCATACGTATCATAAACAGAAGGGGATTTTTTTCATTTTGCATGTTTTAGGTTTTTGTATACTTTGCAAGTTGTAGCTAGGTATCACAATAGTTGTATCTAGGGGGATAAAACCCCTTGAGTAAGTGTAACATCTATGCTTGATTATCTAGATTATTGTAAACCATGAATAATTGTGATTTGGTTTAATATTATTTATTAATGAATAATCATAGTGTTTCTAGCCCAATGTGCGTGTTTCTCTCTTTGTGTGGCTGTGTTGGCTTGGTTTCCCGAGGTTGAGCGGCATTTTGGCCTGTTGTGGCTCCTGTGTGTGTGCATGGAATCTTGATTGGCTTCTGGTCAAACCATGCCCAGTGTTCTTTTCTTTTCTCCTTTCACGAGCCATGTCCTTACCACACCTGTAGCCTGCCCATTCCATCTCGTCATTGATAGCCTAGTGAAAGGTTGAGATGGAGGCGACCGACGTGATTGGCAATGGTGGCAGGAGTTGGAGGTAATAAGAAGGGGAGAGGAGGCCATGGCTTCGAGCATCCAGAAATGAGGTCGGAAGAGGAGGGGAAACTAGAGGGGTGAGAGCCTAGCTGGAGAGAGAGAGAGCCAAAGGTGGTGTAGTGCAAGCTGAGCGCTGTAGAGGGGAGATGCTGTCGGAGCTCGTCGATGGCTGAGGAAGCTTGGAGATTGCCGGAGGTAGGAGAGCCTCGCCAGAGAGGTATGTGTCCCACCCCCTCTCTGTTTATATGCTTTATGAATAATGCATGTAAAATCATGAAAAAAATATGGAATTGGTATGAATGAGTAGGAATGTATGCCTAGGAGTGATTTATTCAATATTAGTGATTTATGGTGAATTATGGTAGTTTTTATGATATTTTATGGAATGTGTGCTATAGTGATCATTTTTGAGCTCTCTATGCTTATGATTTTATTCTGTCAGCTATGATTTATGGGACACATACTCATTCACATTCATTTTCAATATTGTCACCCTGATCAGAGGTGACTCAGTCACACACAATTGGTGAGGTCGCAACCCCAACCCTACTACAATGCTGTGATGAACTTCCCCATGTAGGAGGACACTACCCTAGCTTATAAGCCTCAACATTTCATTTTTATCACATATGCATGGAGATACGTCACTTCACGACGTCCCTTGGTATTCGATCGCCCAGGTTTCCACCTCTAGGCCTAGCCAACACTGTCTCATATGGGGTATCCTAGTCTCTTTCAACCGCTCCAACCTCGACAACCACGGTCATGTCTAACAACTGGTTCCATTGGAGTCTTATACCCCTACCAGATTGTTGACACAAAACCCACGTGGATCAGAAACAATCATCAAATTCATTTTCGAAATATGCGGTTTTCTTTTAAAAACCACTTTCAAATCCTTTCATTGTAGGAAATCACATTCCATAAATCATCCTCCCACTCATAGGGGGATTCTATCAAAATCTCATATACCATAAATCAGTTAAAACCATTCACATTTCATAAACATGGGACTCATGCCCAAAAACTCCTCAAATCTTCCATTTCGTTATCATGGAAATCATTCCCACGATCTAAAATCTCATTACATGGATTACTCTTAAACACATGTCAAAATCACATAAAAATCCATTCATAATCATCATTAATCAAAATCTCATTCATAGGGCTCTAGGCTCTGGTTCGGCATACCGAACCAAAACGGCAAACTGAATCTAGTTCAAAAACCCAAAACGATCGACTGAATTTCAGAATAGTCGCTCAAAAATCCCTCGAATGACAAACCGAACATATTCGGTCATCTGAAATCCCTTGACCAGATAGACCGAAACCTTTTAGTCAACCGAAATAGGGACCTAGAGCCAAAACTGATGGGAAAACAACATATTGAATCAAATTTAGCATACTGAATTCTGCAAATTTTGAAATCTACCCCCAAGCCCAAGCTCACTCGTTCACCTAAATGGAAGCCACCAATGGACTCATCTCCAGTTGTAACACCCGTAAAATTCATTTTCTGTGATTATTTACATTTTAATGAATTTAATCTTGGATGGGTGTTACTGTTCCAAGGCTCTTTTGTGTAGTTTTGTGCTTTTGGACTTGGGCCTTATGGGCTAGCTTCTGTTGCATGTCCCAGTACGTGGTTAGCATGGTGCAATGTGGCATTGTGCTTGTGGGCCAGAGTGTGGGTCCGCATTGTGGGCTGGTTGGTGGAGACTTTGGTGCGATGAGTTGTTAGATCATGCATGAGGTCGGTGGTTGCACTATGCTTGCATGCATGCAACTACCACCTCAGGCGCATATATATATGTGTGGCTAACGACTCTTCCTCTGCACCTCTCCTCACCTTCTTCCCTGCACACTCCTCTTTCCATCTCGAGCACGCCATCTCCTTCTCCTTTCCTTCCCTCATTTCCTCCACCTCTCCTCCACTCACCCCCTCCTCTCCCCCATCACTCCCCTGTCTCTCCCCCATCACTCCCCTGTCTCTCCCCCTACTTCTTCCCTCTCCTCTGTTTGGTATGCTCGAGTGCTAGCAGAGGTGTGTGGCCGTCTGTGGTGGTGCGCGGAGCTCCAGAGTGGTGTCCCTGAAGTCAAGGAAGCTCCAGTGGACGTCGTGGTCGCTGGAGGTGGCTGATGACCAGAGTTGGGTTGCTGGAACACACATCACAGGTACGCACTTCCAACCCATGTATAGAGAGCATGAAAATGGTAGAAATTGATAGGATTGCATGAAATCTAGGTAATTTTAAATTCCTAGAACCATATAGTCTGAACCAGTGGATTTCGATCGACTGAACCATATTCGGTATACCGATTTTGGCCTGAGTGTCGACCGTTGACCTGATTCGGTCAACTGATCTAGATCGGTTTACCGAACCAGGGATTTTTGGCATACCAAACATGTTTTCAGCATACTGAATTAGGGCCCAAATGCTTTTATAAAAATGTGATTTCTGAGGGTTTTTCGGATTAGTTTGTTTTGTGCTTTTGAGGCTGGACCGTGGGCCCTCAGTGGTGGTCCCATGGGACACCTGATGTGCGGTTTTGTCGAGGTTTTGGAAGAGTTTTCAAAGATATAAAATGGTTTTGAAAATGATTTCAAAAGAGGTGAGTTAGCAGATTTGGAAAATGTTTTTCCTAGTTTTCTGTGTGCTGCCCGAGACAGTGTGGGACCATGCCGTCAGGACTAGGGAATGCAACGACATTTTCAGGTGGTCAGGCACAATTCACTGGTCGAGGTCGGGGGGCCGAGATACCTGAGGCTGTGGGTCGTTGGGTCCTGGAGGTATGAGACTTCTTGACTGTCGTCTCAAGGCTAGTGTTGTGGTCCACGAGTTAAGGTGTCTTGTGGCATGATGGGGTGGTATGATACTCCTACTGTCGCTGTGAGCACTAAGGCTCGGGTGTTGTCAAGTGTGAAGGTATGACACTACCTCCTGAGCACTATGTGTAGAGGACACCGTGAGGAGGCGTACCCTGTGGTGGCCAATGCGGGTGGGACACGTGCCCCGTAGCTGGTAGAGTCCTAAGAGATAGGACAACCTTACTAAGGAGGGGTTGGCTTTGTAAGGGTTCTCTAGATAGGAAGAATCATAGGACGGTGATCGCTTCTACACAGGGTGGCTTCATCGTGGCAGTGCAGAACGCCAGGGTTGCTCCTTGGTGGACTGCTTGTGGCCAGAGTTTGATTGCCTAGCATCATGCTTCTCAACTCACTGTGTGTAGTTTTGGTCATTAAGGGCCGTTGCTTATGGTTTTGGGCTGGTAGAGCCTCGATTGTGGTTTTGGTCGACGTGGACTTGGTTTGTGGGGTTTTAGAGAAAATGATTTGCGAAAAGAATTTAGAAGAAAATTAATTTTGATTTCATTTTCCATAGCTTTTGTTGGGGTGCATGTTGGGTGACTTTTGTCACTCATGCGTTTTCCTTATGTTTTGGTTTGCAGGTGTAGGCATGTAGTGGTTTAGCGTAGTGCATATAGTCTGGAGTCTCGTAGCCGCACACATAGGTTTCTAGTAGTTTGATAATTTATGTTTAGCTTTTAATTTTCCTAGAATTTAATTTGTTAAATTATTATAGGAAAATTCGAGACGTGACACCAGTGAACCACAAATCTCACAAAATCTACCAAATGTAGGGCTCTAAGTCAACTACCATTTGAAACAAATTTCATTCATAATGTTGAGGCTTATAGGCTAGGGTAGTGTCCTCTTGCACGGGAAAGTTCATCATGGCATTGCAGTAGGGTAGGGATTATGACCACATCGACTGCTAGTGGCTGGGTTGCCTCTGATCAAGGTGACAATATTGAAAATGAATGTGAATCATTATGTGATTTTGAGCTAGAACCGGACTGTGTTTTGGCTTGAGGTTTTAACTAGGTTCTAGTATGAGTTGAAACTCGAGATTTTAGCCAGTTGCCAGCCAATTGTGCTTGTGTTTTGAGCCATGTGTGGCTTTGTAGTTTTGGCTTGGATCTGGTTGAGAATATGATTTTCTTGAAATGCATAAGTGTTGAAAAATGTATGAGATTTGAATAAAGGAAATGGTTTGAAAATGACATGGTTTGGAAAGTAGATTTCCCGAGTTTTGTGAAATGGTTTTATAACTAATAGAGATTAGAGTTTTCTTATGGTTTTTTGTAGTTGGGCATGCACTGGGTGACTTAGATGTCACTCACATGTGTTTTGTTTTCTTTGTTTGGTTTTCAAGTGCGTAGCTAGAGTGCAGTCTAATCATCGGTGCACAAGTTTCATAGCCACTTGCCACACACCGTTTATGGATAGTAGTCTTTCCCTTGTTATTTTAATTGTTGTAAATTATTATAATTAGGGGATGATGCTATGTTGGTTGCGCCTTCAGGGCAAGGGCGTTATAGTAAGTATATTCCCTCTTGTTTCATATTAAATTTAATTTACTTTGAACCTTTTATTGCACTATATTAATTCGCATATTTTTAACTTTTGTTTTGCAAGGAAAATAAGAGGAACAAGAAGTTCACCTGTTTGGGCACCCTTAGGCAGTGTCGACACTATCCTATGATAGTTGAACCCACAACATCCACATCTCTCTAGGCGTCTCAAGGGCTGGCAAAAGCTAACTGAGAGTGGCGATTACACCAACTTCAACATACATGGATTGGAGGAGTCGGCTAGAAACGAAAGAGACACAAGAGAAGTGGTGAAATGCATCAACTACGCAGAGTGCACCTCCACTTCTCCAAATTCTCATATCCACAATTTGGCGATCACGATGGAATGGCTAAAAGTGCCCCATGCTAAGGTGAGTATCCTTTTTTCTTTTCCATGCATTTTTTATTTTTTAAATGTTCACATATTTTTAAGAGTCACGGTGAAATTCCTTATAGTGTTTTGAGACACCACGATCTCTTGATTATTTGTTTTTTTTACAGTTAAATGCATGCAACCACCATTTATTTGATTTTGATTTTCGGGAGTAGAGGTGGTTAAATAAAAGGGATAGTTTTCTGAAAAATTCTTGGGCAATGTGTTATATGCTGAGTTGCGAGCGTCTTATGTATGATGCACCAATTTCAGCATCTTACACATCTAAACAGAATTTTGTTTTATTTTCAAAATTTCTCTTTGTTTTCTTTTTATAACTGGCCCAAAGAACCAAGGTATGAGGTGATCAGCTTTGTCGTAGGGACCAGAACCTTGAATTTTTATTTGGTGCTTTCAAAAATCTAAATAAAAAGTTGATGTTTTCTCTATGACTTGCATGGCCTTTATTGGGAACTAATCTATTTGAGTCTTCTCTTGGGTTATATAAAATAACTACTTAAATCTTGAACACCACTATTGCAAAGGACTTAAGAAAGGCCATGCAGATTAGGGATCTAAGTACGCTCAAGCTCCCCAAAAGATCCTTAGGAGTTGAGGTAGGGGGTAGTACCCAAGAAGTGGAATCGTTTTGCCTATTGTGTGCGGAGCCATAGATTGCCTCATAGAAAGTCATACCCAATGAAAAGGAAAATAGAAAATTGTTGTAGTCATTCCCTAATCTTTACCAAAAAAAGTCCCATAAGTCTGTAAATAGGTTTCGAGAGCATTGGGATTTTTGGAAAAGCAATTGGCAGCATTGAATAGTCCAGCCAACAGCTTCAAGTGTTGTACGCTGGTTAGGCAGCGTTTAATGTTAAACGCTATATCTACTATGTCCAATACAACCATTTTACCAACTAAGTACAATTGTGCCTGTCATTAGCCAAGTTTGACTGCTTTAATTAGTAACAATACAAGGAGGGTGTGCCAAGTGTCCGTAACGGTTCTTTGTGCCTGCCAATACCGCCTTCTTCCACGCCACCACTAAGGGCCGTCAGGCGCGTAATCGTATCCTATGCATCTCCCATGAGGGAGAGTCTGTGGACGACCAGCAGCTTATTGCCTCGCTGTTTGCTGCCAGGTACCGGACGATCCTTAACACTCGGCAGGAGAATTACCTCTTTCCCCCCATCCCTGCCAGCAACACCATCAGCTCTGCCGACAATGACTCTCTCTGCTCGCTGGTCTCGCTGGAGGAGCTTAAGATCGTCGTTTCTTCTCTGAACCCTAACAGAGCCCTGGGGGAGGAAGGCTTCAATGGCCATTTCTACCGGGTTGCCTGGCCTGCCATCTCAAGGGATCTTCTTCTGGCAGTCAACAATTTCCTCCGCTCCGGCCGTTTGCTTAAGCGGGTTAACAGGACACTTCTCTGCCTTGTCCCCAAGCAGGACGTCTCGGACTCGTTGGAGGACTTCAGGCCCATTGCCTTGTGCAATGTGCTCTACAAGCTCATCTCCAAGACCCTTGCCAATCGCCTCCAGGCTTTCCTGCCTCGCCTGATTGACGCCAACTAGGCGGCTTTCATCCACGGCTGGAGGATTGGGGATGTGATCCTCCTGGCACATGAGATCTGCCACAGCATTCACTGTTCCCGACGGATTGGCTACATGTGCGTCAAGCTGGACCTGCGGAAAGCTTTCGATCTGATCCAGCGCCCTTTCATTTGCGACGCGCTCCGACGTGCTGGCTTCTCCTCCAGGTGGACTGGGTGGGTTAGTGAGTGCATGAGGTATGACTTCGCTACCACTGTTAACGGCGAGCGGTCAGTGGATCTCTTCTTCTACTGGGATCCGACAAGGGGACCCTCTGTCCCCATATCTTTTCGTCGTCGCCATGCAGGTCTTCTCCGACCTCATCGGTAGAGCGGTTGCGCGTGGAGAGCTTGACCCCGTTCAGAAGGGTGACCTTGCAGTCTCTCACCTTATCTTCGCTGACGACCTCATGGTCTTTCTCCGCGCCGATATGAAGAATGCGAGAGGCCTGAAGTTGCTGCTGGATGAATTCTCCCTCGCCTCTGGTTTGGAATTCAACAGGCACAAGAGTGCTATTTTCTTCGGGGAGTCTATTCGCCATCGTCGCCTGATTGCTGCTCACTTGAGCTTCCTGGAGGGTGCTCTGCCTGTTACGTACCTGGGGCTGCCCCTCTCACCCAAGCGCCTATCTGCTGCTGACTGTGCTCTGCTCCTATGCACGGTGGACAGGCTGCTCGAGACCTGGAAGGCCAAGCTTCTGTCGTATGTCGGTCGCCTGGTCCTCATCAAGTCTGTGCTCAGCACCTTGCACCTCTACTGGACCTCTGTCTTCGCCCTGCCTGCCAGTGTACTACAGCGCATTGATCGGGTGATGATGCGATTCCTGTGGTTTGGCCAAGGCGCCTCGGGCTGCCCCCTTACCTCCTGGAAGAAAGTCTGTCTTCCGCTGAAGGAAGGGGGTCTGGGCATCCGCAGCGTTCGTGACTGCAACCAGGTCGGTCTCCTTCAGATCTTCTGGGACCTGATCTCTAATCGGGACGCACTTTGGGTTAAATGGATGAGAATCATGTACGTGCGGGGCCGTTTTATCTGGTGTTCGAGGCCTCCTAATTTCGCGTCGTCGGCTTGGCGGGGTATTCTCAACCTGCGCGAGGTGGCCAGGCCGCTCCTCCGGTTCTGCATCGGTGATGGTCATGGTACTCTGTTCTTCCACGACCCTTGGATCCTGGGTTTCCCTAATGGCGTTCCTCCTTCTGTCACCTGTCGGCTCCGTCTGGATCTACGCTGCGATGACGACTGTTTGGCTTCCCAGTTCATTGTGAACGGGTGCTGGACCCTCCCCCCACCCACTACCCTGGACATGCACGACCTCTGGCCTGCGATTCTTGGTACCCCTATCTCCAGTGGTGATGACGTCGTCTACTGGATCCCCTCGGGGGATACCTTCTCCTACCGCTCTGCGTGGGAAGCCATTCGTCCCTGCGCTCCGCTGGCCATCTGGGCTGACCTTGTCTGGCACAAGGGTGTCACTCCTCGTCATGCTATTTGCGCGTGGAGGGCTTTGAGGCATGCACTCCCTACTCATGACATCCTCCAAGGCAGGGGTATTGTGGTGGTATCTCGCTGCATCCTTTGCCTGCAGGAGGAGTCCCTTCACCACCTACTGTGGTCCTATGCTTTCTCTCACCATGCGTGGGTCTCTGTTGGCATTGCTGAGGCCTCCACGGCTGATTTCAGTCTCCCTGATTTGCTCCTCCTCTAGTCGCCGGCAGTGAACGACTGGCGCTCTCTCGAATGGCCACTAGGATCATTTACTCCATCTGGCAGGAGAGGAACTGTAGATCTTTTGAGGATGGCTACTCCCCACGCGCTGTCTCCGTGGTCATCCGCGATGCGATGGGATGATGGATGATGGTGGGGGTCTTCTTCCTGCATGGCACTGTTGCGTGGCTCTGGGTCTGCTTGCTCCTGGCCTTGAGGGCTTCTGCTTTCGTGGGTCTTCTTGTGCCCTTGCGGGTTGGGCTCTGGGTTCGCGGTTGTTTTTGGCTGCTGATTGCTTTTTGCTGCTGGACTTTGGGTCCAGCTAGCTTTTCTGGTTGCGGGGTCACCCTGTTTGTGCCTGGGGCTTTCTTCCTGGGATTTTTGTAGTGACTTTGGCTCTGGTCTCCCTTTGGCTTTTGTGGCCCATGAACCCTATTGTGTTGGGAGGTTGGGTTGGGAACCCTTCTGCCTTGTTGGCTTGGGTGGGTTCTTCTCCCCACCTTCAGGTTTTTTTTACATATTTTTAACTTTATATATTTGAGGGTCTCCCTCCTTTCTTGTGGCAAAAAAAAAAAATATATTGGACATTGTTTGCATTGACTAATTTAGCATTTAAGAGGTAGAATTGGACAAAGTTGTTAAATGCTACTGTTTACAGCGTCTTACATTAGATGCTACCCAACTTGTGTCTTACATTTTCTATTAAAAACTTAAGCTAGATCAAGAGGGAAGCTGTGCCAAATGTCTAAATCTGAAAGCAACCAGTTAGATACAGATAGTATGCCTAATGAGGAACCTATCTTGAAGCTATTTCATCCATGCACTAGAGAAGAGGTGGATCCTAACTTGATCCAATATCAAGCCTTGTGTCACTTTCTTTACAGTGAGATCAACCACCCTGGCCCATAAGGATGGCAAATCAACAACATGCTAATCTCCATCATGATCAACATGTCCTTGGTGAAGGACTATAAAGGCCCATTGCAAGCGATATTGCTGAAGATCTATACCAAGGATAGCTCGGAGTTGCATCGCCGAATATTGAACACCAAGGGTAGAGAAATGATCCCAATGGAGAACTTCAAATAAAGGCAAACCCTTTGTTCTTTGAGCAATCACAGTAGTTGCCACATTGCGAGTGTAGAGAAAGAGTCAATCCAATATTCTCTAGTCAACCAGATCAGAATACTCATCAGCAGGTTCCTTTTCAGTCGTATGCTAACGAGGCATCAACTTCTCAAGCTCAAGACAAGCTTAATGCAGAAATGAGGAAGATAATCAGTGCACTGGGAGTAGACACCCAACCACCCTCCTTCCTTTGATATGGGCAAGTTTCCACCAATTTAGCTTCCTCTTGGCTTCAAGTACCCTAAGACGTTGAAGTTTGATGGGACCACCAATCCATATAGTCACATCATGCGGTTTCAATGACTTGGGGCTCATTATACACCACTTCTTTTACTTATTAGAAGGAGAACCCATGGAATGGTTCCTCACTCTTTTCAAGGACGACCTTAGTAGCTTCAGTAAGATTAGGGAATGCTTCTTGACCAAATATCAATACAAGATCGCATTGAAGCCAACTTTCCACAACTTGAGCATGAAGCTGGGTAAAGAATGGGTCTCTTTTGCAAACAAATGGTGAGAAATGGCTGCTAGATTAGGCCTAGACATCATAGAAAGGCAAATTGTCTAGACATTAATTGCAAACACAACTAGACCAATGAAGAAAGGATTGGTGAATGCATATTACCCTTCTACAACTGCACTCTATGAGGTGGCTGCTTCTGTGAAGGAAAACATGCATGAATTCAAAAGCAAAAAGTTCCAAGAGACAGAAGATAACATAGAGCCAATGTATCATGTCCAAGCTGGGAAGCTGAAGTAGTGGAATCAGCCTCTTCAGATGCAAGATTATCATTAGAGCGGCAATGACAGGGAAACCACCATTATACAACTCCACGGCAGCAGTCGAAAGGACCAAGATGTGCTAGTTATCCTCCCCTCCTAGTTAAGTTGGCAAACATATTTGTCGAAATGATGGAAGCCCAAGTAGTCAGCCTCTTGCCTCGAAGACCTAAAGGAATAAACTACGACAAAAATAAATATTACTCGTTCCACCAAAGACATGGGCATAATTTAGAAGACTATTGGGTTTCAAGGATATCGTCTACGATTGGATCGAGGAAGGTATAATTGAGTGGGATGCATTAATAGAGAAGTTTGGGAGGTGCCATCAAGCATGAGCCATGCTCTGGACGTCAATCAAGTAGAAGTCTCTACTGATGGAGGCTACACTAGGGGCATCCCCCTTAATTGCTGTAAATAAACTTCACTTTTTGTTTTCCTATTTTTCTTTTGTTTGTGGAAAATACATAAATAAAACATCCTTTTCGTTCATGTATTAATGCAAGTAAAAAAAAAATAGAGTAAAAAAAAGAAGAGAAAAATAGTAATGAAAAGCTTATTGAGAAGGAAACTTTACCACAAAGCATGGGAAATTGAGACCAAACTAGGAAGGACCATACTTGATGATTGAGGCATATCCGGGAAACATCTATTGTTTAGCCAAAGAGGATGGCACTAGGCTTGAGCATCCCTAGAATGCACTACACCTCAAATGCTATTACCCTTGACATGCATGCTAAGCCTATAGATTGCCTGAGCTTGTGAACTAGTTGTCTCCTAGAGTGTAGGAACCTCATCCTTAGCTTTACGTCATGAACACCTTGTGGGAAAAGGGGATAAAGAGTCTGACATTGAGATGGAGGCAAGTTTTGAAGAGTTTTCCCCTTACAGTCCATGAATAACAAGTCCACACACATCCTCGAGTCAGACATGCTATCTTAACATAAATCTTAGTTAGTTGTGATTGGGTAGATGTCCAAAGGCTAAACCTAGAAGCGCAAAAGATGTGAGTGCACCAAAATAAGAAGTAATTCGGTCCATCAATAATAAATATCTCTTGACCAAACACTTAAAATAGGGGTGAGACCACTAACGCTTGGTAGCTGCACTATCATAGCATGAATCTTAGTGAGTAGTGATGTATAGGCACCTACCAAAAGGAAAAAAGAGAAAAAAAAAGAAAAGGAAAGAAGGCATCGAAGAAGTTGTCCAATGACCAAGAAAGAGAGAAGGGAAAAGATGGCAGCAAAGAAGCTGTCTAAAAGGAAATGAGTGAAAAGACGACAACAAAGAAGTTATACAGGGTCAAAACAAAAAAAACAATAAGAATCAAAAGTATAGTACAATTCAACCTTGGACTGGGGGGGGGGGGGGGTGATAAA
>JAMKQA010003067.1:0-44414 GCA_024699735.1 Posidonia australis
GGGGTTGGTTTAAATAGGTAGGGTTTTGATTTGGAGGGGAGGGAGTGGATTTGATTTTTAAATTTCAAAAAAAAAAACCAGAAATCGTTTTTATTGGTAGTTTTGAGATTTGAGGGAGCATGTAGGAGAACTGTACTCTATATATATATTGGTGTTGTCGTAGGGTTTTATTGGTGTTGTCCTTAAAATGCTAAAAAGAGAACATGTCCTCATCTGAACTTTTCCCATATATATATATATATATATATATATATATATATATATTTATATAATTCTCATTATCAATGGCATGTGACTCTTATTTTACTCCATACCAGACATCAATATTGCGTTATTATTACTACTATGTTAATATGTTTTTAGAATGTGAAGAATCAAATATGTCCTAACCGAGCTTGTGCGTAAGCCCCAACCGAAGAGTGAGTTCAGGGTTGGGCCGAAGCTGAATACTCAAAGCCTCTGGTCTGAGGCTTGAGCCCGCGTTACGGTTGGCTCTTGCTAAACGTAAACCTGACGCAGTGCTCACCTCTAGTGACAGGCATAAAGTTTCACAATTACTGATAACATTAAAACATTAATATCTCTTTTAAAATTTCCCTTTTCCCTCCTAAAATTTGAATAATCACTTCTTCGTTCTCCTTATTCTCCCCCATCCCTCCCAATCTCTATTTTTAGTATTTTGATCCTGAATTTTCTTTTTATATTTATTATCTTTTACATCATAATCCTATTTAGACTTGATCTAAGGAACTATCCGTTAAACCTCTGCAGTAGTTTTTCCTACAAATTCTGTCCACACAGTTTAAACCCCAAGCCAGCCATTACCAAAATCTTTTAAACCAAGAAAATCTAAATCAAAATCTTTTAAACCATTCAAAAATATCCTCAAGTAATCTTCTATAATTAAAACCAAAATCTAAATTACTCTTAAGTTAGTGCGTTAATTCTATACTTTGCGTCATTCAAAACCCAATATATTTCTCAACCACCTAAAGCTTCAATATATATTTTTTGAAAATGTTTTTGAGTTCTTGAGTAACTTGAATTATCACATATTTCTTGATAAATAACCAAGAAAATCTAGATAAACTCGGATATTATTATTATTATTATTACTAATTTTCTAAAAAATTATTATTGTTATTATTAATTATTACTAGATAGATCATAGACTAGGCCAGCTGGCCAGGCAATGCGAGGGTACAAATAACCGGTGTCTTGGGACCGATTTCACCGGAACTCCTACTCCGCTCCTCTCCACTCTCACACCCCTCGCCATCTCGTTGCTAATACTGCGGAGCCCCTGTCCTCGGCTGCGGCGGAATTTTTCTCACCGCTTTCCCTCTCAACCCAATCATTCTCCTCCTCCATCTCCGTCGTCTCCTTCGCTTACTTCGACCGGTGGTGGGGGGCGCTGCGGAGTGCGATCTTGGTGAGGGCTTCGGTTTTGAACAATTTCCACTGTACTAGTTGTTTGTTCCGGATGATTTTCTTTCTGTCTTTGTTGTTTGTCGGTATGCGTGTTGTCTGGTGGTAATTGTGCTGATGGGGGATGGTTTTAGGGTTTGGGTTTTATGGAGAGGATCTTGAGTTTTACGGGTCGAGTGGGTTTCTTTTTTGGTAAAGGGAAAGAAACGAGTGAATCTCTTCTTGTTTGTTGTGTTTTTACGTTGATGGACGGGAAGATCTTGAGTTTTATGGGTCGAGTGGTTTCTTTTTTGGTAAACGAAAAGAAACGAATGAATGTCTTGTTGTTGGTTGTGTTTTTTCGTTGATGGACGGAAAGATCTTGAGCTTTATGGGTCAAGTGGTTTCTTTTTTGGTAAACGAAAAGAAACGAATGAATGTCTTCTTGTTGGTTGTGTTTTTTCGTTGATGGACGGAAAGATCTTGAGCTTTATGGGTCGAGTGGTTTCTTTTTTGGGAAAGGGAAAGAAACGAATGAATGTCTTCTTGGTTGTTGTGTTTTTTTCGTTGATGGACAGAAAGATCTGCTCGGAATTCACGGACATGGCCTTTGCCATCTCTCCGTATCTATCACTCTCAAAGAAGGATATTCCAGAATTATGCATTTGGTGTTTAGGGTTTATGGTATAGGAAGGCTCTAGGGTTCTGTGGTATGGCTTGCTGGAGTTATACTGTCTTGTTATTCCTCATGTCTTCTATTCCTGGTAGCAGATAAGGTTGCTAATTAGACGAATTAGGTAAATTCTACAAGAACAGACCTGTGTTATGCATATTTAGTTGAATAGTTCCATTGAGAAGAACTTTGAAGATATCTACCTATCAAGACATGAAGATATGAAAAGTTAAGAAGAACAATAGATATGAGAATGTTCCTTGATTTTCTTTTTTGAGGGGAGCATACCTTGTTTTGAATAAGAAAGATTGGTCAATGAGTCTACATGTGAAGAATGATTCTCAAAAACAAAGAAGCATGTTATGTACAGAAGATGATTCAATCAATAAAGCTAATTCCATATTGGCTCTTTTTTAATTTAACAATATTTTCCTATTCATTTAGAATTAATCGCAGGTTGTATTTTAAAAATGATAAATTTTATTTGACCCACTACTTGCATCTTTTATGGATATAATGGAATTGAAGTATTGAACATCATTTGCTTTTTTTCTCTCAAGATCTTTTGAATATCATTGTAGTTTTTGAAATACTGGAAATTTAGATTTGGATTTCATGAAATAAGATTGATATCCAAGATGACCATATTTGTACTTAATATTTCTACGTATTTAAATTTTAAGATCTCAACATTTGATTAATAAATAAAATAGTTGAGATGCCTTGAATCCTAACCCATTTGTTAATCCTTAATCATTTATACTGTGTTGGAGTCATACATCTGGCAGTTATATTGTTCTATTAATGAGTGGATTCAATTCAAGGTGGAGATTTATTGGAATGCATTGAATCCTATCTCATCTGTTAGTCCCTAAACAGTTACGTTGTTTTGGAGTACTATGTCTGAATCCTTTTAGGATTGTATCTATAGGGATCATCTGTATCATAATCCATACAGGATTATATCTGTAGGATTTTCTTACAATCTATTCAAGATTATATCTGTGGGGATGATTTGTATTATGCTCTATTTTGGTTATGTATTCATTGGGATTATCTGTATCATAATCTGTTTAGGATTATATCTATACTTAGAGTGTATATAAACTCCTTCTGTGCAAGAGTTAGTGGTGACTGAGACTAGAGAGAGGATTTTGAATTCTGTTTTGTGTGTGTATCCCATACACCACCTCTTTCATCTATACTACTTTCTCCATATAGGGAAAAACGATCTGCCACTGCCTGGAGACATATTCTTTAGTGGTGGATCATGTAAATCTGTGTTTTCTGGGTGCATGTTTGTTTAATCGCTCGCTTGTTATCCGTAAAAAATAATCCTTAGAGAAGGAGAAAAACCATATTTAAATCTAAGCGCTCTTGTTAATTTTACATATTATTGATGTTTTACCCATCATATTCTCCTAGCTATGATGTCCCTACCCGTATAGGTTGCTCATGCTTCTTAAATTAAGATACATGGAAGTCTCTACCATATAGGTTTCTCATGTTTCTTAAATTGAGATACATAGAAGACTGAATGTATCTTGGACTATAGGTGAAGACTTGAGAAATCCTCACTAAGATTTTACAAGGACCATAATTTTAGAACTGAATTTTGATTACAATATTTCAGAATTTTTCCAGACCTATATAGATTAGCTTGCTTCTTCACTCTATTGCAAACCTTAGTTAATTTATCAACACACATAAAAATGTCTCTCTAGCTCTCAACACTTGCTCCACTGCCCGAACTCTTGCGGTTCATGGGTATATGACAATAGTAGTGGAGGATGGACAGCACAGTAATAACAAAATTGACTCCAGTTTAATTGTGCCAATCAGTATTGGTACGTTAGAGTATTCTGTTATTGCAACTACAGCAATTCAGTTCTCATTATAGTAGAACACAATAAGGTAGGATTGGACGATACAATATACATATTAGATTGCTAGTTTGCCATGCTATGTGTCACGGAATTTTCTTTGCATCATGCTTAAAACTCTATTGGTGCAAGGAACCTCGATTCTTAGTCAACCAGTCACTCATGATCATGCACAATATAGTGCGCAATACAATGTGCAATACAAAACACTTACACTCACGCTCAAACATGCACAATCACACACACAAGACATAGGTTAAGGAAACACCCTTTTCTATGGTACTCACTCACAAGTACAATACGGGAATAGGCAAAGCATAACTCGAATGCCTCTCTTGCACTTTGATTGCTTGCTCTATTGCTTGCTTTCTATTCTGCCATTATGTATGTGTCCAAATACATGAGCATAGGCTAACGTATTCACTCGTGCATTAACCTCGACATTAGCTTAACATAAAGCCTTCACCATTACATTGTTGACTTGTGCACTCATGCGGTGCTCTTGGGCTACCACCTATTGGCCATGTCACCTCCATAACGTCTTGATCATCAATTGACTCGTGTGCCATCTTCGTTTAATGCCACAACTAACGGTTGACCCACGCCATGTCTATAGCAACATTGTGACCAACACTCACCCTACGCTATGCCTGTTGTAATGTTGCGACCGTGTGTTTGGTGTCAGACCTGTCAATTAGATCGTGTCGTGTATTTATGATGTCAGACTTATCGTGTTATCGTGTCTATTATTTTTTTATCAATATTTTTTGTATTTTGGAAAAATTATATTTGATTACTAATAATACAATAATTTTAAACATATATATTTGTATTCATTTTGGTAATAATATGCTTAATAATCCATTAGTAATGTTAAGAACGTGTATTAAGTAGGTTTAATCGGTTCCAATCGTGTTAAATCAGGTAATAATTGTGTTCAATTGTGTCAAAATAAAGTTATGTTTATTAATCATGAGTTACATAAATATTTCAAAATAGCTAAAAATATTTATAACTATATTTTATTATGTTATCGTGTCGTTTCGTGTAATCGTATTGTGTCAAGAATTGATAGGTCTATTTGGTGCCATGCCCTATGTAATAGTCACTTGACTGCGCACACCTCATGCAATATACGTTGCCTCTAGCAATGCCTTGCTTCCTTTTGTCTTGACACAACAGAACTTGGCCTCGTCATGCACGTTGCGTGAAGGCCATTGCTAGCTACCCTTGGTTCGTTCCTTACACACCATGCCTCATTGTCGAAGGAATCCTCGCACTCACCTTTTAGCGTTGAACCTCGCTAGCCACACACGAGGTGAGGGTGTGAGAAACCTCTCTCACCTAAGTCATTGATGCCCTTGCTGATGCACTTTTCATGAAGTCCTTAAGAAGATCTTCAAACTACCACAATGTTGTATCCCTCTCCCATGTTGCCTCCTCTGGAGGTTGGCTTGTGCACTTGATAAGAAATGCCCGCTTCCACGTGTTGCTCCATAATAGCCTCAGCCCTGTTGTTGAAGTGTGTCCTCACTTGCGATGGCACCTAATGTGATTTTGATCGAGTGGGATCCTCCTGATCCTTGTGGAATGGCTTCAAGTAGCTCACATGAAAAACTAGATGTAACTTCATTTGTGTAGGTAGCTCTAACTAATAAGCCAAGTTGCCCTCATGTCTCTTAACCATGAACAGTCCCTCGTACCATTGCGCCAAGGCATGATGAGCGTCCTTTGTATTGATCTTCTTTATAATCTGTAGTGTCAACTTGAATAACACCTTGTCCCCTGCTACAAACTGTTAGTCGGTTAACCATGAACAAAGGATGACATTGCCTTTGATCTACCCATTTGCTCATCCTTTGTTATACCAACGCAAGATAGTTTTGAACCTCCTTGATGTTGCCTTGATGTTTTTGCACGAACTTGTATGCTACAGGACATCAATCTCCAGTGTCAATGGTTGACGTCCCATTGCCAACTTGAATGTGCTTTGACCTTTGGAAGAGTTCGCATACAAATTGTGGCAAAGTTGAGCCACATCTAACACGTCTAACTAGTTTTACTGGTTTTCCAACACAAAGTGCCTTAGATACTCTTCTAGGAGCGCATTCACTCATTTTGTCTGTTTGTCCATCTGTGGATGGTTGGTCTGAGTCGTGTGCTTAACATCTCGAACAAAGTTGTCAAGAACATGTGAATCTTGCATCCTAGTCACTAATGATGTCTATGGGAAGCCCCTACATCTTCACTACATTGCTCATAAACATGCACGCAAACATCTTTGTTGTGCATTACTTGGGTGCTGCAATGAATGTCGCATACTTCGAAAACCGATCAACAACCACAATGATTGATGTTTTCACGTTCACCTTTGGAAATCCATTGATGAAGTCCATGGTCTTGAAGTACGCAAAAGGATTTGGAGAGGTTGCAATAGCCCAGTCATCTTTTGCCTCTCCGTCTTGTCTTGTTGACACACGAGATGTGCGCACGTAGTGCTACACGTTACTCTCCTTTCTTGGCTAGAAATAGTTTGTACTTAGAAGTGCTAAAGTTTGCTCTTGTTCGAGGTGCCCTGCTCATTTAGAGTACTACACGTCACACAATAGAGTCTTGCACAGAGTTCCAGTCTTTGGCACATAGGGACGCCCTCGCTTTGCATAGAGGACTCCTTCCTCTACCCAGAATCTTCTTGTTACACCATCAGCTTCTTACCTCAAAAGTTGTTGAGTCATTGCATCTTCCTTAGTCTCCTCAGTTATGCATGCAAGTATATCAACTTGTGCTGCACTCAGGTTGGCCATTTTGTGCTCCGTATCACCCACATGGCTAAATACGTTGACTACTTGGTTAACCCGACCAAACTTGTACATAATATGGTAGTCATACTCTCCCAAGTAATCCTGCTATCATGCTTGATTTGATGTGACCTTCTTTTACCCTAGAAAACAACTCGTTGCCACATTATCCATGTGCACCACGAACCTTGACTCCAACAAGTAGTGCCACCACACCCATAGGCAATGCACCATAGCGATCATCTCTTTTCATGCATCAAGTACCTTTTCTCAATGTCGTTAAGATTTTTGCTCTCAAAAGCAATGGGATTTTGCTCCTGTATATCCATACCTTAAACGTTTTCTCAAAGTTTGGGTGCTTCAACATCAGTTTTGGGCTCACAGCTTGCTCGAATGCTTTGACACATCTCGTTGACTAGTCCCGTGCTTGGTTCTTCTTTAGCAAGTCTATCAAGGGTGTCATAATAGGTGAGTATCCCTCAATAAACTGCAGGTAATAGTTGCTAATATAAGGAAGGAGTGGCCTTTATGGGCGCATCCCACTCACTGATGGCTTCAATTTTCTTGGAATCCATCTTCACACTTCTGTGTCCGATAAGGTGGCCCAAGAATGAGATCTCCTTTGCACAAGCTTGCATTTCTCTAGTTTGAGATAGAGTTTGTGCTTGTGTGGCTTCTTCAAGAGTCTTCTCAATTAACTAACATGGCTCTCCAATGTGCCACTATACACTACAATGTCATCTAAGTATACAACTACACACTCATCAATATACTCAAAGAATACATTATTCATAAGGTTACAAAATGTTGTCGAGGCATTAGTCAACCCTGACAATAATACAAGAAACTCAAAAAACCCTTATCTAGTGATGCATGTGGTTTTTGCTTTATCTCTTGGAGCAATGCACACTTGATAGTACCTGGACTGCAAATCCATCTTTGGGAAGAATTGTGTTTTCCTTAAGCAATAAAAAAGCTCCTTTACATTAGGTAGAGGGTATTTATTCTTGATTATTATCTTATTTAGTATACAATAATCCATGCACATCTATAGTGTTCCATCTTTGTTCTTGTAGCAAGATTGGTGCACCGAACGAAGCTTGGCTAGGGTGTAACAGGTCATCATCAACCAACCCCTTGAGTTGAAGCTTTAGCTCTTCCAAATACATAGACAGCATGCGATATAGTGCCTACATTGGTGGTATCGCTCTTGACTTCAAATATCAATGGCATAATCAAGCTAATGCCTCAATGGAAGTTGCATGTAAAGCTCGTTGGGCATTGTGTCCTCGAACTCCTTTAATGATGCTGCAACTTCGGTTGGAACCATGTGCGGACCTCTGTCCTTACCTTTGATTATGTCACGCAACGTTGCGACATATGTCACCTCTCGCCTATGCAAGCTATCGCACACTTGCATTGTTGTACGTGTGATTGTCTCCTCTCGATCTAGAGCAACAGTGGCAAAACAAGAGAAAGGATCATGAATCCGTATACCTCCCAAGTGTAGCATCAAAGCACCATCACCTTCCACATGAAGTCGATCTCTGAAATGAGCTTAAAGCCGTCGAGCGGCATAAGCACCAAGTCACATAGTCCCAATCATTTCCCTATTTCTACGAGAGTGACTGTGACTCTTGCAGTCTTTCATGTTGACGAGTTCACTACCTTTATAGTAGTCCAACTTTTACTCATGAGCTGCAAACGTTCTATTACCTTGTTGGAGCGGAAGTTGTGGTTAATGTCCGTGTCAATCATGGTGCACGTTGGATGGTTGTTCATGAGTACATCCACGTACATTAGTCTATCCCACGTCTCTTCACTCCGATGTAAAGCATTGAGGCGCGATGGGTTGACACGACACTTGCTTTGTGTTTTCCTCCTTGACAAACACAGACAACTTCTCACGTTTTGGACAGTCCTGCCATCCCTACTCATAGTCCTTGTACTCATGGATTGAAAAGGCTCTAACTCAATCCTCTTGGTTTTGAACTTACCCTTTAGTTTCTCCTTCTTGGCTGGTCAGACCTCTTTATCGACCGTTGTTGTGTTGAAGTCCACCAATCCCTCGACCCTTATGAGTGCCATGTCTTTTAAGCTCCATTTGAGCCTAGCTTTGGAGTTCAGAGAGGAAGTAGAACTTGCCCTCTTCTGCTATGTTTGTGATCTCCAACATAAAGGAATGGAAACTCTTGACGTAGTTGCGCATCGTACTCTTCTATCGGAGTTTACACAAACCATCTCGTGCCATCTATGTGGTGTTGGTTAGTATGAATTGGGGACATAGTTCCGCAACCAAGCCATCCTATGTTGAAGCAACCTCCCTTGCATCTCGCGCATAATGTGTATGCCACCAGAGCTTAATGATGCCTGCCAGACTTTCTCAGTCTCTAGTGTATGTGTCACTCAAAAGTATGCTTTCATGTTCTACAAGAAGTTCTCCAACTCCTTGGTCGCTTGACCTCTAGTGAAGCCTTTTGGCTCTGACATGCAAGGCTTCGATGGTGTCAGACGATCATGCGCAATCGCCCTCTTCATTGTTGCAATCTCAAGATGTAATGCCTGATCTCCTCTAAGGTTTTGGTGAGTTTCTCATTCCCAATCTGGGCGCTCGCTCGCCAAGACTCGAGACTCACCACTCTGTCTTCAAGATTGTTGCTACTAGCCATTGTGATGTCTGTATTTGCTGCTGTCTCTCCTTCCAATCAGCACGTCCTTTTGGATCTCGACAATGGAACTAATGTCATGGAATTTTTTCACATCACGCTTAAAACCCTGTCGACACTAAGGAACCTCGATCCTTAGTTAGCCTGTCACTCGTGATCACGCACAACTTAGTGCGCAACACAACGTGCAACACAAAACACTTACACTCACACTCAAACACGTACAAGTACAATACGGAAATGGGTAAAGCACAACTCGAATGCCTCTCTTGCACTTCAATTGCTCACTCTATTGCTTGCTTTTTATTCCATCACTATGTTTGTGTTTATATACACAAGCATAGGCTAGCACATTCACTTGCACATTAACCTCGACCTTATCATAAAGCCTTCATCATTGCACTATTGACATGCATGTGTACACCGTGCTTTTGGGCCGCCACTTGCCAGCCACGTTAGCTTTGTAACATCTTGACCATCGATTGACTCACCTGCCACCTTAGCATAACACCATGACTAGCGGTTGACCCACACACCATGTACACAGTAATGCCATGACCAGTGCTCACCTCATGGCACGTCTATTGTAACGCTGTGATCATGCGATTGACTTGTTGCTCGATGCCACGTTCTCTGTGACGATCGTTTGACTACGTGCATCTCGCACAGTACACATTGCCTCTCTAGCAACGCCACGCTTCCCTTTGTCCCAGCACAACAGAACTTGGCCTCCTTACGCACGTCATGTGAACGCCACTGCTACCTAACCTTGGTTAGTTCCTTGCACACCTTGCCTCAGTGTCGAAGGAATCCTCACACTCACCTTTTAGTGTCGAACCTTGCTTGCCACACATGAGGCGAGGGTGTGACACTATGTATATTTACGTATGTTATATTCTTTAAATAAATAACAAGACTTACATGCAATGAAAGATTAAATATTTTGAAGACTACATTAAGATGCAAAGTAATGCCAATATCGTAAAGTGTGGGTTGCCGACTATTTGCTTAACTCAAGGAAATTGTGCGTGCTCAGATATACAGTGGTTTCATAGTGATGCAGCCAAACCACCTAACAGCTTAACCGCTTACAATTTTGTAAGCTCATGCTTTGGCACGTCATCCACAAGATCACAACTATCAAAAATCTCACAGAATAGATTTAAAGTAACAATTATTAATTTGTAATGGCTAATGAAGTATATTCAACATGGCATATCCAATTTATGTATGTGAAGATTATCTAAAGATCAAAGGTATTTTGGATATCGCCAGCTGCTTGCTAGGGTGGCTTTACCCTTTTTTTTTGGTTGATTTGTTTCTGGTCTAGCATTTTTTTTGTGATAACTTTGTTTATTGCTTTTCTTGTAACTTTGCATTTTACCATGAAGTGTTTGTGGTCTTATGGGAAAATTTTCTTGATGAACATGATTGAAGTGTTATGTTATTCACAATTCATCGTAATTTTCTGTTGAACTTGTATGACATGCATGTTTTTGAAGCGATAGAATTGAAACTACACTCATACTCTGTGATTAGCATCATTTATACATGAAGTAGGGGATGGGCAAATGTTAGTTTTGGTATTTGGCTTTTATTTTGTTTTTTGAATTTCTGGTTTCAACACTTGATTGTTCTATCCTCAAGTTGAACTGATTGGTTTCAAATATTTTGCAGGTTTGTGGTGTCACAAGGAGTACTAAAGTGAAACCATCTGATACTTGAGAAATCTTGCTTGCATTGTGCCACCAATTAGGCCTCAGTTGATTTCTGTGATATTTTGATACCTGAACTTGAGTCATCGAACTTCAAAATTCCCCTCTTCAGTTTTTTCATTCTCAGCAATGACAGTTGCTGAGAAGACAATGCTTAAGAGAAAGCTGAAAACTGAACTTCCTTGCGTGAATTTTCCTACTGAAAATATCAAAATGGGGTGTAGAAGGAAGCTGACACAGGAAACACATGGTTTTGCTGGCAACAATTTGTCAACCACAAAAACTGCTAGTTCTGTAGTTAGAATTAAGGCTTGTTCCTTTTCTGATTCCGAAAGGCAGCTTTCTTTCAGTGAGAACACCCAAGCTTCATCTTGTCTTAAAGGGACAGCTGAAATGATTATTGGACAACAGCATAATAACAGTACTTATTTGGACGATGTGCAAATGCATGTTAGTGAGAGGTGTAAGCCCGAACACGATGTACAAAGTACTCATAATTGTGGAACTACTCGGACACTGGAATGTCAGAAGGGCCAGAGGATGGATGCTGATAGAGTGAAGCAGTGTTCTGGAATCCTGATGAAGCTAATGACTCATCGATATGGTTGGGTGTTTAACCATCCTGTTGATCCTATGAAGTTGAACATTCCAGACTATTTTTCCATTATCACTAAGCCCATGGATCTGGGAACAATAAAGGGTAAACTTGAAAATATGCAGTACAACTGTACAACTGAATTTGTTGAGGATATAAGGCTAACATTTGCCAATGCAATGCGGTATAACCCTCCAAGTAATGATGTCCACATCATGGCAAAAAAACTTGGAAACATTTTCAATTCATGCTGGAAATCTTTGGAGGCAAGAATTGGACAGTCTCAATTGCACACATTGCAAAAGAAAACAAACAAGAAGACTCCTAGTTCATGGCAGAAGGTTCGAGGAAGAGCTTCCAGCAGTCCAGGTTCATGCCCCAGGAAGTTGGTCCCATCTGTGCAAGTGAGTAGCATGTCTTGCTTTGCTATCATCATCTGTTTCTATTTTTACAACCACAATGAAATTTAATTATCTGGCTGGTGTATGTTTGGTGATTTTTTCCTGTTTTTATACAGTCTCGAGACATGAAAAGTACATGTAGACAGCGCACTGCAGAGTGCTTGCATAAAGGTACCAAAGATGTAAATTTCTTTAGGTATTCTGGGATACTTCAGCAGTTAATTTTTGATGGAATATATATGTTGTACAAATGACACTTTGAATTGTAAGTTGGTCCCTTTATGCCTTGAACCTCAGTCCTCTCTGCTCCTTGTTATATGAATATGTTGCTTCTGTTGTTGCACTTCTTGCTGTTGTTTTAATTAATCACTGTTTTCTCTCTAACATGTTTCAGTGCTTTAATATATGTATAGGTCCTGAAAGATCAACCGGTAGTATACAAACATGTTCTATCAGTGGTTCTGATACCGTATGTAACCTTTGTTCCTTATATCCTTTCACTGTTTGTTGCCAAAGTTGTCATATTGCAACACCCTTTGCTGTGGAAGCTTTTGATTGCAACTGTCACTCATGAAAAATGTCAGGTATATAAAAGTACTCTAGAACATGACGAAGATGAAAATTCCAATGCCTATTCTGATGGTGAGGATTTTTTCCTCTCAAGTGAATAACTCCTATTTGATTCCTGTATTATTTTTTCAATCTATGATCTACATGCAACACCGAATTATGTAGGGGCTGTTACCGTGACTGATGATGAAAATGCTGATCTTAATACATACCCTACAAGTTCACAAGCAACTTCTGGAAAAGGTACTTTTCATCTCCTTTCTATTATGTGCTATTCACATATATTCTATTTTTAAATGTGTAAATAAAACGTGTTTGTAAACATTATGTTCATAACTTAGGATATGAAAGCCCATTTCCTGAGGAGCAGTTGTCGCCTACAAAGGCTTTGCGAGCTGCAATACTGAAGAGCCGTTTTGCTGATACAATTTTTAGAGCACAACAGAAAACACTTCTTAATCATGTATGTCTTTCCACTGTTTCTAAATTTTAACTTCAAAGTTAGTGTCTTTTATTATTAATGGTGTTCAAGATTGGATTTGATCCAATTGTCATGTTGTTTGTTCTGTTTCTCAGGCAGAGAAAGGGGATTTAACAAAGATGCAGCAAGAAAGAATGCGGCTAGAAAAAAGGCAGCTGGAAGGTATATGTTCTTATAAATCTCTGTTGAATCTGAATGCTCTGGTCTTTAATCATGTTTGAGGTTGTTGTTACCTCCTTATAAATACTGCATTGAAAGTGGCCTTTGGAACGAACTTGGTATCTTTATATTCTCCCTAGAAACGAACCTTTGCATTATACAAAAGAAGCTAAGAAGTTTGAGAGTTGGAAACTAATCTGAGATGGGTTATAGATGGTTGTCTGAGATTTTGGGTATATGCTGATATTAGGTACTTCTAGCCAAAGTGTTTCCAAGTCTCTGGCCTTAGGCTGCATTTGGGAAAAGAAGTTGTATTTGCTCTTTTAGGAAAACAGACTTGTGTATAGAAACCGGGCTACCAGCATGGTTTCAAACGTCAGACGATCTCGAGGATATATCACTGACATATAACAAAATTGCAAAATCTGATGCAATTTATAGATGAAAATCCTTGGGACACCCTAAATTGGACCCATTTTGCCCCAAATCGAATAAATGACTTGAGGTTACTTAGAGGAGTAGAAGTGTCTTTGAGTAATGCCTCTTTTCTGGCCGAAGTGGTCATGTGTTCGGTTAAGTGGTTATGTGATTTATTTCCCTCTTTAACCATTTATTCCTTAATGGGCCAAGCCCAATAAGGGGATAATATATATGCTACTAAATAAAAGAACAAATGAAATTCACACAACATTTTTATTTAGATATTAACTAATACGAAGAAACTTAGTTAAAATTTTCTTTTAAATCTGGAAATAAAAAAAATTAAATACACCTGTATTGATTATGTTAAATATATCTGTAAGAGAAATTGATTCTGGATTTAAGTAAAGATGTTTTGTTCATGTTTTTGATGTACATTTGAATACAAGGAAAAAAAAAGGATTTGTCATGTCTGATCTAACAATGAAGAGCCTTAAATACAAAATCTTGTTTATGTTTAAAATACGTAAATATGAATAATAAGGTTCTAGATGTATATTGTTTTCATTTTTTGTACAGTAAATATATCTTTAATACCTTAACATAACTTATCAATTCACATGACATTTTCATTTGTTAATATAAGATCATTAATAACATAAACATTTGATTTTTTGTAAAATATATGTTATTGTTAATTTCTGTAAATGTGTAATTACAGATTTTCTAAATGTATATTGTTTTCTTTTTTTGTTTAGTACATATATCTTTAATAATTGAACGTAACTTATCAATTCACATGACATTTTTATATGTTAATATCAGATCATTAATAACATAAATGTTTGATTTTTTGTCAAATATATGTTATTATTCTTAATTTCTGTATGTGTATAGTTATGGATTTTAATATACAAACATTAGGGAAAATATATAAAAATTAGATATACTTTCTCATCTTTACTCTATGGGTTTTGAATGGTAATATCCTAATGAGAAAATGCTTAGGATTTTACGGTTTTAGAAATATATTATGCATATATAACTATGTTCTAGATTCCACAATGTTTATATTTAGTCTATACCGTGTATTTCAATATTTTATATGTTTAGAAAATGATTTTAAGTGGTTTGAGATATATATTGTTGCTGAATCTAGCTTATATAAAGAGTTCCAAATAAAAGTTTAATGTCTTAAATTGATTTCTTCCTCTAGGTTTTTGAAATAGGAAGTATGTTATAGATAGGAAATATAAACATGGAAATCCAGAGAAGTCTATTCAAAATGTAGAATTTTAACCTGGAACTTTATGAAAACCTATGATGAACAACCACAAAAATAATTATATACGATTGCTTAGTTCATTAGATGCACTCATGTGGTAGTATACTAATTCATGAATATTATCCATCCAATAAATTTTGAAATAATATTGGAAAATATTATATGCACGAGAAATATATAAATGATATGTTCTTATGACAATTTTATGAGGAATTAACCTGTTGTCATGATAACATGTTCTCTGTTTAGAGGTGGTTTCCCTTAACTTTCCAATTTAAAATTCTTGGAAAAATTCTGTCATTGTCCTATTGAAAATTTGAAATAAGGATTAATCTATTGGTAAATATTATACACCCAATTAATTTGGAAATAATATTGGAAAATATTATATGCATGAGAAATATGTAAATGACATGTTCTTGTGACAACTTTATGAGGCATTAACCTGACGTCAAGATAACATGTTCTCTGTTTAGGAGTGGTTTCCCTTAACTTTCTAATTTAAAATTCACAAAAAAAAGGAATCTATGTTTTGTGCTATTGAAATAAGGGCTAATCTATTGATAAATATTATACATCCAATAAATTTTGAAATAATATCGAAACATATCATATGCATGAGAAATATGTCAATGATGTGTTCTTATGATAACTTTATGAGGCATTAACCTGACGTCAAGATAATATGTTCTCTGTTTAGAAGTGGTTTCTCTTAGTTTTCCAGCTTAAAATTCTCATTCAAGAAAAATTTGAATTTATGTTTTGGCCTATTGAAATAAGGACTAATCTTCAAACCAACAAGTTGTTGTTTGCTGATATGCTACATGATGCTATCTAATTAAGGATTGGTGTTAAACTTGTGGTATTCACAGAGAGGCCATGTCAAAGTCTTGAGAGATCAATGTGCACATATGTATGGGGCAGTCCTTGGCCATTTTAACTTCTGGACTTTGAGAATTCTTTGCATGTCAATGAAATGTGCTTAAAAATAAGAAATTGCAAAAGTAAACACATGAACCTAAGCCTGGAAACATGAAGAACGTGAATCCAAAAGAACATGTGAGGCTCCACTCCAACATCAGAATTGTGATGGAAATATGCTTTACAGTGGTATTGCTAAAGAATATATAATTCCGTATGCAAGGAAATCATGAATATAATGACCTGATAAGCTTATATGCATAGTAAGCTTATTTGCCTTCAACCTTGATTGTTATCATATGAAATCAACTGAGGAAATTCATAAAGCAGGGAGCTGTATGGATCGACATGCCTTCTGGGACATCGGAGTAGGTGATCATTTTAGTCAACTATAAATAAAATATAGGGGGTCAAAGTGTAGTCTCTTTGGCCTAACTGAAATTTGATAAGTTAAAATTTTGGTTTTAGATGTCTAGGAAGGTTTTCTACCTTGTCTGATGTTTCATGCATGGGCGAAGTTTTTTTTTAATAATGATAGATGATATTAGTAAACGAGCTAAATTGTCTTTAACCATAACTCCTCTCACAGAAGAAGTTATCTGTAACTATTTCAGTAATTTATTTAGCATGTCAGACTGATGCAGATGCCAGTGACATTGCAAATATGATAATCTGCTTAAAAGTTATACACATAATCTCTGCATTGTTAGAATTTGCACTCACCTCGGGTTTTCATATTCAACTGAACAGAAAAGGCAAGAATCGAGGCACAAATCAGGGCTTCTGAAGCAGCAGTGAAAAGGAAAGAGGAAGAAGAGAGGAGATTGCAGAGGGAGAAGGAAAGAGAAGCAGCTCGTTTGGCAGTCCAAAATGTAAGTCATTTTCCATCCATCATGAACTATGCTTTTCATTTCTCTTCCTTGTTGTGGACTTCCGGGACTGATGTTGCATGAGGATTGTTTGACAAATTTTCAGATGGGAAAAACTGTCGATATTGATGAAAACTGTGGTCTACTGAGAGATCTTCGGAGTCTGGGCCATTCTGAGCATTCTGAAACGCTAGAGGAGATGGTAATTAATTTTATGGATGGGGTTGAGACACCTGGTTATTCCAGCAATCCTTTGGAGCAATTGGGTTTGTTCATGAAAAAAGAGGACATAGATGAGGATGAGGACATCGATGCATGGATTTCTGCTACGGGGGATGGAAACATAGAAGAGGGGGAGATTGGTTCGAATCCAAACTAGATAACATTGTCTGATGTTCTTTTTTACTTCCAAGTGATGTGGGGCACCTTCCTGACAGTTTTGTTTGCGTCTTCAGTCTGCTCTCTCCTGTGAGCCACTACGCAATTCTTGGGTTTAATTTAGATTTTGTATCGGATGTAAATAGTGATTTGTAGTTATTATGAACAGCGGTGACATCTATGTATTGCTTTGAGGCCCTAACTATGTATCGCTTACGAGCACATGCTACAGGTGTCTAAGCCTTTTCAATAATAGCTTAAATGTTAATATTTTTTATGATTCCTTTTCTTGTACGTATTCCTTTTCTTCTCGTCAATCTACACATACAATAGTGGCGACTACTAATCTTATGACAGCAATTGCCTCGATCTATAATAAATCAAAATCAAAGTTTTCGTACCTTATGGAACTATTAGTTGAAGTATTGACGTGCACAATGTAGGAATCAAGGTAGTCCTCGTTTAAAATTTCAGTAAGGAATGAGAAGAGACGGGTAACTTGCTTGTTGTTTGGATTTATTGTATGCCTAATACTTGTGTTGAAAAATTCTTTGTAGTTGATTTGCTTCCGGTGAATGAACCAGGATCTTAACTCATTTGTTTCCTTTCCGTAGGGATAATGTGTTCCTTGTTTTGTTGGAGTGATTTTGCAAGCATTCGTTTTCTACTTTTTTCTTCAATTCAATGCTATTGTAATTGGATTCTTTTTGCAGAAAGAAAAAAGGCTGTCATAAAAAAATATCGTAATCTCAGTTGTTAATATCAAAAGCTCTTTGAAAGCTCTCAAAAAAAAAGTTATTACCGATTTCCAAAAAAAAAAAAAAAAAAAAAACTCTTTGAAAAGTGAAAAGAACTTTTTAACATTATAAAATTTGAATATGTTGTAGATTATGAAGTAGAAATTTTTCGATATATTTATACTTTTTTAGTCAGAAAAACACATAAAGCAGAATCAAACAAATCTTATTTAAGAAAATTATTCTTAAAAAATCTCTATTTACATTTGATAGAAATTTGAAAACTACCAAAACTTACTGCAAACTCAAGGCGTCAAAACCTGACAAATGGTTTGTTTATGCTTAAAAAAAATACGTGGTCCTTTTTACAATGTGATACATGATATAGCTTATTCTAGCTCTCGTGAGGTAATCTGGTTCTACCACTGGTTGAGGTTGAGATGCGAATCTCGAACTGCTATAACACAGACCTTGATTTCACAACTCTGCACTCAAAACGAGAAGAATTTGAAAAGAGCTAATCGGTTAATAGATACCTAGCTTGCAAAAACCCTTGTAAACATAACACAGCATTCTTTTCATGATAAGTTGCTGCTAGACAACATTGTAGGACACTGCTGGAATTATTTGTTTTGCTAGTCAGGGATACTAATGTCATTACGTTAAATATTTTAAGGATAGTTTTATCAGTAAAAAAAAAAATGCAGAATCACAACTGCCTCTTTTAAGGACAATAGTTGTGTTTGCCTTGCAGTCAATCACAGGGCACAAAAATCACACTACTACAGTTGTGTTTGCCTTCTTTGCATCTGGACACTACTACAGTTTATATATACTACATCTTACATCAACTCATATACCATTAATATTAGCTTCCACGTCATTTTTTTTTGAAGTAGTATGAAATATGATATCAAATGATACGAGTTGGACGAAATCAAAATGTTGTGAAACGATATGAGATTGACACCAAATAACATAAACTGAATGATACGAAAATGACAACAACTAATATAAATTCAATGATGTGAGAATGATGTTAAATTGTATGGGATTGACTTTATATTATTTTGATTAAAGCTTGTATCACAACTATACAATATCATATAATTCAACTTATTATAGGAGCTCACAAGCTAAATGATATGAAATTATATTATTTTCAGACAAGTTAGTATCACATTTATACAATCTCTTATCATTAAAAGATATGAAAATGATACACAATCAATGATATATCAGCATATCATATAAAGGTTTATGTAAGATGTCCCATCAATGGTGATGAATTGGTATAAGATTTAATGTGTAGAAATCACTTTTTATAATACAAATCATTGCAACTCTTTTGTAAATCTTTTATCGTACATGTATTTTGATGTGATCTTTTAAGAATGTTAAATGCTGAATTTCATTATGGATTGTAATCACACAACTTCAATTTTTTGTTGAATTATTTAGGATAATGGCTTCCTATCCAACGGTTGTTCTTTTTTGGTACAACCACAACTTCAAAATGAAACATGAAAATAACTTCACAAATATTGTTAAAATTGTTTTAAGATAATAAAAACAAGAACATGAACTTTATTAATTATCCAAAGAATCGAAACATGGATCTTTGGACCAATATGTGCCTCAAACGTTTTTTTACACTTAAAATAATTTACAATAATTTGATTAAGCAAAGGTGTGTCCATACACTAATTAAAAGGCATGAAGAATATAATCTTATAGAGAAATGATAAAATGAGCCTAGAGGCTTATTTCATTGTAATGAGCTCTCTCTTAAACTTCTTGAAGATTTCATTATATATTATTCATATTAAAAATCTAAATCATAGATGTTGAACTAAAATGCCTATAAAATCGATGAATGAAAATTCAAGTCAATCCAACTTCTAACTTTATGTCTTAACTTGCACTAATTCATCAAATTTTAGTTGATTGACAAAAACGTGATTTCATGAATACATCATTTATTAAGTCATCATTATGAAAATCACATGATTTTTGAAACACAAATATTATTAAAAATGCTAATCAAATCCATCATTTGGATTTCACATTTGATAAATGAATTTCGAGTTATAACATTAAATGCATGATACATGAGCTTATTTTTATTTGAAATTGTTTATCTACCTATAATACATAATATTAAAATTTTAGAATCAATTGATATTTGATATGTTTAATCTATATATGATATAGATCATATCTTATAGCAGGTAATATCACTTATGGATAATGAAAATCACACGGGAATTCAATTTACACATTGTGAGTCCTTGGGCTCCTTCTAAGTTTTCCCTAGTTCAATCTCTAATCTCTCATATATGTCACATATTTGAATTTTAATTCTTGTAATTTGACTAATCAATAATGGGTAAAATTAGAAGTTCAAAAGTATGATGGTCGCATGTTTAAAACTAAATCATAAGAACTCCTTCTTGTAAGAAATTAAGTATTTTTAGCGATTGTAACCTCGTTTTTATTGCACAACCATACAATTAATCATTGTACAAAATGATTGTAAAGTTAATTTTGCATGGCTTGATTTGGTTTGAATTAAAGGTCAACCCATGACCTACATGTTTTGACATAACAAGTTATGGGTCAGTTGATAATCTATTTTTGCAATCCTTGACTACTAACTTGACCTAACTAACTAAGATAACAAGCTATAGTTAGGTAAACAAGTCATTATAGGCACTAAAATGATCAACCCTTTCAATTAAACAACTTGTACATAAATATGTATTATATAATATTCAAATATACAAGAGTCATCCAAAAGAATATGTTCTAAACATTAAGAGTATAATAACTAATAGAACATAGAGTACATAACTAACAAGAGGAAATTAATAGTCTCTAAAAAATACAAAAACTTCATGTTCCTCGTAAAGAGAATGATACAATTAAAACAATCAAAATACCAAGTCAACGACATTACGAAGTTAGGAAATGAATTGCCTCTTGACTTTTTTTGGAAAGGAAATGAATTATTTTAGGTTTATTTAGGATTTTTAATTAATGTCACTTATTCATTTATGTAATCTTTTTATAGATATTTTATTACCATGTATTTTTAATATACAATGATTGGTAAGTTTATTGTAAGTTTAATACAAAGATGATTAGTAAAGCTCATACTCAAAATATTTAGGATATTTTACATTCCAAAAGGTGCATGGACAGAAAGATTTTGGTTAACGGGAAATTGAATTCCCTTACTTTCTACGAAATCTCAATTCCCCTCAATTTTTGTCTCCAAATTCTCTTTTTTGTCGAGATTGTGTGCACAATATCATGTCCTAAAATTCCCATTCTTTCTTCGTTTAATGGAGGTACTTACATAAATTAATAGAGAACTCTAACAAGAAATTGGTTTTATTTGTGAGAACCCTTTCCACAAAGTATCTTTCAGTTTCACTAATTAATTAAAATTATTTTGAAAAGGTTGATAAAATTAATAGGAGAAATATGTTGTGGAACACAACTATAGAAGTTGCAAATAGACAAGACAAGAACTCTCACCAAAGGAGAGGAACAACAAAGAAGAAATAGTTCGGAAGAATAGAAGAAAAAAAAAACAAGCCAACACTCATTAACAATACTTTGGGAAATAGTTCAGAATAACAAGATTCAATTTCTTCTACCATGCACGACCAAGACCTTGTACATTTCGATCGGGTTAAATAATTTCAAAAAAAAAAAAAAAAACAAAAATATATAAGAAGGGAATCTAGGAAAATAGGCAATAAATCACAAGTGGAAAAAATAATACAAATTCTTTTCAAAAAAAAAATCTATTGCAACCCCAAGTTGAACCAAGGGCTCAACCATAACAGCGCAGTATTCTCCACTTTTAGTATACATTTTTTTTTCTTATGCCACATATTTATATTACATTACTATTTCTCACTTTAAGGAAGAAAGACAAGCATAATACCTAGGCATAGTCCTTAATTACTATTTAGAAAATGCTACGTTGACAATGCACATATCTATGTCTTCTTGGCGACGCAAACTTCCTCAACAAAAAAATCCTTCCAGGAGACACCGCTCCCACCCCCGCAAGCTCCTTTAGCTTGCCACTGGTTTCGACTGGAGTGCCTTCAAGGCACGTCTTCTGGAAGACGACGAACCTCCGGTCGCGTCGCTTAGAAGGGATCGCCAATGCTTGGTAAAACCTAGATCCCCCCTACAGGTAAGTATCTCCGGGAAGAAACTCACTTCCCCTTGCTCATCCTCGAGGTTCTGGGCTGCCCCCCAGGCAGATCATCCCCATGTATGGTCGTCAAGACCTAGATCCCGGTCTCCTCGGAGGGTTCCGCTTCTTTTAGGGCGATCCGTTGCCCTTCAACTTAGATCTGGTTCTTTGCATGCTATACATCTTGATAGTTCTTCATACCATCTTCTCTTTGAGATTAAAATCGATGTGATTGTGGATAGTTTCTTTCGTATTAAGGAGCTATCATTTTGTTGGTTACATTTTCTTGTTCGTTGTCATCCGTTTTTGGATCTGAATGCTTACTTTGCTAGTAGTGAGACCAAGCATTTTGCTATATCTTTTTATGATGCTTCATGTTCAAACCTTAACGCCGTCACTCCGACAACGATGCGGAGATGCTCTGAGTTTGGGGATTTTGTGTCGGACAGGCGATCTAACTGGAATGAGGTCCAATCACTTGCTCTGGATCAGTGGCCCCTGTCCCCAACTGATCCACTCTTCTTCCCGAATGCCTCTTCTAGGGTTTTCCCCTCGCTGGTCAAAAGTCGCCGGTTCATCGGAGAAGAGGATACGAATTGGGGTGGTCCCCAAGACCATAATTGCGAGTCGACATATGGGTTAATGTCTCGCCAAATGTGTGGAATTATTCCACATTTTCGCCGCCTAATTCTACGCCTTATAATCTGTTTAACGGCTTTAATTGGTGCTTAAAGAATAATAAATTCGAGGGGGGGGGACTTATTAGTGATAATTATGTTTGCCCCGAAACGTACTCGGACTGGGTTATTGGGTTGAACCGGGCGGACTCATCTCTGGTTTGCCGAATTGCATTAATGAAGGTCAGGTTGGCAAACGAAAATGCTTCGTCTTCTCCCATGATCGCCTCCCATATCTCTAACAATATGATCTTGTCAGAAAAAGAAATTTCTCCTCTGTCTTGTCTTACTTCTTCACCACGCTATTCTTATACTGGCGGTCCAACTTCTGGGGCACCTGGCTCTCGCTTTTCTCCACTTGCGTCTCTTTCTCCTAGTCTCTCTCCATAGATTAGAGCTCTGAGGAAACTCGCTCCCGTGACTACAGAGAAGCCATTTTTGGTTGCTGAAGATTCTCTTGAACGTTGGGAAGTGGTCATCCGAAGAAAGAAGAAAGAAGACCTCACCCCTTGTAAGTTTCTATAGAAAACACGGGGGATGTTTCTCTTGTGGTCTCCATGGTCATGTTAAAAGATTCTGTAAACATAAGGGCTCTTGTTTTAATTGTTCTTCTCTTAGCCACTCAGCTGCTATCTGTAAATTTCTACAGGAAACAAGGTCTGTCTCTACCTCAACGAAGATGGCTGGGCTCTCTCCTCACACCCCAACCATCCTTCCCCCTTCTGCTTCTGTTTATGAGCAACTGCACTATCTATCCTGCTATGCGATAGTTACCTCCCATATCCCGCTTCTATCTAAGTCCACTCTGGAGGAACACCTGCGCACGAACTAGCCTGCCTCTAGTTTTTAGGACGTCCTGGACTTCTCTCCTGGTAAATTTTTGATTAAGTTTGCCTCCAACTCTTCTCGGAACGAGGCACTCAACCTGTATGGGTCCACCTTACAAATGTTGTTTGCGTTCTATGTCCCCTGGTCTATGAACTCCAATGCGGTTTTCACCTTGAAAGAAGAGGGAGTGTGGATCAGGCTGGAGGGTATACCCCACCACCTATGGAATATTGACCTTTTTGCCAACATGGTATCCGAATTCACTGATATTTTAGAAGTTGATACCTCCATTGACATGTTCAAGTTCTTAGGTTTTGTGAAAATCAGGATTAGACTCCACCCTGGAAAGGAGATTCCGGATATTAGATTCTTTGCCTTTGGTAGATTTATTTACCCAATTAAATTCAGAAATTGTTGGGACCTCTGTCCGTCTTCTTCTTCTGTTTCAGCCTCTCCTTCCCCTTGGCCCAAAAAATCTAGCATACCCTCTGCTCCTAGGAGGATACCACCTACTCGTAGGCCTCTCAAGAGTAACAAGGGATGGGGGGGGGAAGAGTGGTAAGGGTCCCTAACTGGGAAACAATGTATGGACTAGAAACACCAATCCTTCCTCATCAATCCAACCTGCCTCTGTCTTTGCCTCCAGTTCAGTGGGCATTCTTCCAACACCTACCTTCCCATCATCTGGAGGGCCATTCAGCCTCTGTCTCTGCCATTGGAACTCACACAACAGACAATCATGTGCTCTTTGATGCAACAAAATTTGTAGAAGAGGAAATAAGAGCAAGGAACATTTCTCTGGCTAAATTCAAGAAGGTTCTGGCGGTATTTGACTGTTTAGCGCAAGACAACTTGGGTTCTGGCACGAGGGATAGGCCCTCATCTCAGTCAGCTACTCATATACATGCTCTAGGTAATTCTACTCCTTCTCCTGAGCATTTAGAAAATTCAAATACTTTCTCTGGCATGAATAATGTTGCTGGGTATATACCTACTAATTTAAATGGAACTCCTAACAATTTAAATGAAACGCCTAATAATGTTATAGACAAAGAGGTACTAAATTGGGATTCTTATGATCAATTCAGGAGTTTCTGTATTGACATTGGTATTAATTTACAAAATCTAGATGATACCAAAGATTTTCTTAATTTGGTTAGAAAGGACCAAGGTCTAGCCCCAGTTAATCTTAATATCCTACAAAATATTGAGGAGAATTTTGCTTCTCTTAGTTTGTTCCAAGATCCTACATGATAATTGCTGCATGGAATATTAGGGGACTTGGAAGTAGTAGGAAAAAAGGGCAGTTAGGAATCTAATTAGATTGAATAAATGTGACATAATAATTATCAGTGAAACAAAAAAGGAAGATTATAGTTCCTCTTTCCTCAGGATTCTAGGAAGAGGGAGAGTCAGCAATTGGACTCACATGCCCTCCCTTGGGGCATCTGGTGGCATTTTAATTGGCTGGAATGAGAGAATTTGCAACATTCAGTCTAGCTATATTGCATCTTACAGTCTTTCAAATAGATTTAAAAACTGTATGGATGGACTGGAATGATGGCTTACTGGGGTATATGGACCTTGTGAGCCTAGATTTAAAGAGGACTTTCTCATGGAATTAGATAATCTGAGTAATATGGTCAATGATAACTAGGTGATTGGGGGAGACTTCAACATCACCAGATACTCTTTTGAACACTCATCAAACACTGGTGTATCTCTTATTATGACAAAGTTCAATAATTTTATTGAGCACAATCTACTAATGGACCATTCTCCAAATAACTGCCAGTATAGCTGGTCTAACTTTCAATTCCCTCCAACTATGGTTAAGTTGAATAGGTTCCTTGTCTCTCTTGGATGGGCAGTATTAAATCCTGATTCCTTGTGCTATGGTAGGGCCAGGGTTGTCTCAGATCATACCCCAATCCTTATTGACACAAAGCCTAGGGACTGGGGGCCAATTCCTTTTAAATTTTATAAATCCTGGCTTAGTTTGGAGGGGTGCCATGACTTTGTCATTAACTGGTGGACAAACTCAGAAGTAACACTTAGGTCTCCTCTAGCTAATTTTGCGTTCAAACTTAAACAGTTAAAAATGCAGATCAGGAGATGGGTCATACCTAAGAGAGAGGAAAGAAGGAAAAGATTAGAATGCATAGAATCTCATATCATGAGGATTGATCATATGGTTGAAACTCAAACTCTTGATAATGCTACTTTAAGCATTAAGAATAATCTCATGATGGAACACAATACCCTTCTTTTAGAACAAGAGACATATTGGAGACAAAAGTCTAGAGTGCAATGATTAAAGGAGGGTGACCTGAACACTACTTTTTTTCACAATATCTTTAAATGTCGCAAGAGAATTAATTCTATTTCCTCCCTTAAGGTCAATGGCAATCTATTGACCTCCCCTTCCCCAACCTGCCTTGAGGTTGAAAATTATTTTACTTCACAATTTAATAAGAATTCAAGGGCAAGGGTATCTTTGAACTGGGAATGTCTGTTACCAGTGAAGATCACCAACCCTAATTTGTTAGAGAAAAAGTTTACCTTGACAGAAATTAAAAAAAGCACATTTGATCTTCTAGGAGAAAAGTCTCCTAGTTTTGATGGCTTCCCCCTACTATTTTTCAAGAATTTTGGGAATGCCTACATCCTGATTTAATGGCAATTTTCCAAAAATAGCACCTAGAATCAAACCCAGATTTTCTCAAACCAATAAATCAGACATTCATTACTCTTGTTCCTAAGAAAGAAGGTGCTGAAAGTATTAAAGATTATAAGCCTATTAGCCTACTTAATAGTATTTATAAAATCATTACAAAATATTTGACTACAAGATTCTCACTTCCTCTAATGAATATTATTGATGATTCCCAATGTGCTTTCCTTACTAGAAGATACATTGGTGATTGTTTTTTGGTTGCGCAAGAAACTTTGAATTATATGAAGACTGCAAATGTCCCTGGTTTTATTTTGAAATTAGATTTCGAAAAAGCTTTTGATAATGTTAATTGGAATTTTTTGTTGAATTCTCTAAAAGGGCTAGGTTGTGAGGATAAATGGATTTTTTGGATTTCTATGTGTATTTCAACTACTAGATTCTCCATTCTAACAAATGGATCCCCCATTGGCTTCTTTGGTGCATCCAATGGCCTTAGGCAAGGGAATCCCCTTGTCTCCCCTTCTATTCATTGTGGTTGCCCACATTTTAAATAGGATGCTGGCATTGGCAGCAAGCAAAAATAGCATTTCAGGGATCCAACTACCTAATGAAGGACCATATGTGCTTAACATACAATATGCTGATGATACTATCCTATTTCTTTCCTCTGGAATTGACAGCTTGGTTAATATTAAAAGGATTCTTTGCTACTTTCAGACTTGTTCTGGACTCAAAATAAATTTCCAGAAGTCTTCTTTGACTGGTGTAGGTGTATCTGGGGCATTGGTGAAGCATGGGTGTGATATTCTGGGCTGTCAACCTAGAACGTTGTCAATCACTTACTTAGGCCTTCCTTTGCATCATAGAAAGGCATCTTATAAGGACTGAACACCTATCATTGAAAAAATCTCCAATAAGTTGTCTACTTGGAAGGCTAATCTCCTTTCTCTAGGGAGAAGATTAACCTTAGTAAACAGTATTTTATCTACAATACCTACCTACTACCTTTTGGTTCTTCATCTACCCTTAAGAGTGGAAAAGGAGATTAATAGACTCAGATTTAGATTCTTATGGCAATCGTCACCAACTAATAAAAAGAGTTATCACTTGGTAAAGTGGGATACCTTATGTAAATCTAAGGAACAAAAGGGTTGGGACATCATTAATCTTAGGAACTTTAGTGCGGCCCTTAAAGATAAACTCTTATGGAAGTTCTGGACTTGTGCTCCTAATCTGAAGCGGCCAATTTTATTAAGAGCCAGATACTGTTCTAGATCTGGATTGGGGGCTTTACTTAACTCTTCACCTAGGAAATGCTCTCCAATTTGGCAAGAGTTAAAAAAATGTTTTAGTATTCTTAATTGTTTCATTTCAATTGAAGTAGGAGATGGTGAAGACACCATCTTCTGGCAGAATAATTAGATTAATGCACCCCCTCTAAAATATATATTTCCAGACTTATATAAAATAGCAAAACACAAGAAATTATCTGTGAAAAGGGTGTTGCAACTTTTTGAGAGTAATTTCCAAGGTTTATTCCATGATTTTGACAGTATGGTGCAACACAACAACTCCTCTGCATTACAGGCACAAGCAGACCATTTGGCAGAAATAATATCTAGCCTACAGCTTAATTTGGAAAAAGATAAGCTTCAATGGCAACCTGATCTTAATTTTGCTTACTCAGTAAAATCATGTTATAATGTTATCAATGATGGTGGATTAAGATTTCACCTGTAAAAACCCATTTGGAAGGTTTGGTGTAACCATGCCGTCGAGGATGGCAACAAATATGTAATGCCAAAGTCGGCAAAGTCACGGCAAAAATGAAATAATGCAAAATGCAGGAGTCGCCACCTAGTCTATTAAAATGGAAGACGAGGAAAACTATATAACATGAAAATCATGCAAAACAATAAAAGAAAAGTCTTCGTAAACCAGAAATGCGGGTAAGGATCCCTATTACGTACGAGGAAAGTGTTAGGCACCCTCGTACGCCCGATAAATCGGTCTTCTATTGGTTTCTCTCTTGCTAATGAAATGTCGGCTTTGCAGCCTTTGCTGTATGCCCAAGGGCGATATGCCATGCCATGCTTGTGTGTGTGGTGTCTAAAGTATAGGTGCATGATGTGTAGGGGTGTGTCCTAATGCTCAAAAATATCGCTCGTATGCCTGGTCAAGTGTTGATGCAATAATATTGCACAATAAGATCAAAAATCTAATATCTTGAGCGATTTATCGTTCTTGCTTTGCTATATGCCTAATGCAATCTAAAATGCATGAAAAATAATTGAAAAACATAGCTGTGCCTTCCTAATGCATCAAGGAAGAAAGCCAAAGAAAACTCAGAAGCGAATCGAGTTGAGAAAGCATGCCAAAAACACATGAAAACCTACTGTGCTACTGAAAACAGGCCAACGCGCTTGTTTGGTGCGTCAGTCTGGTGCGCCACTTATGTGCATCTAGGTGGGCCAGGAAAACGTGCTGATAGAAAACTATGCAAAGCCAAAACATCAGGGAATGCATTCTGAAAAGGTTTGCAATGAAAAAATGATTCCGTAAAACTCAGAAACCATGCCTTTAAAATGAAAGAAATGCAAATGCAATATCTATAGACCTCATGCTCAAGGGACAGTAACCTCACACAAGCCCCACCTATTTTATGCTAAATGAAGGATGCATGATTCAGCCATGCTACTAGGTCATGGGCTGATGCACAAAGCTCTCCACGTAGGAGTAAAGTGCAACCAGCCTACCAGATTCTAGCAAGGGCTGAATAACAAAATGGAGAAACAATTGAAAAAAACCATCTGATTAAAACTGAAAACATGCAAATGAAATCTTAAAGTATCGGAGAATCAACCATAACAGAAACCAACTTAAAACCTTCGATAAAGCCATGCAAACAAAAGATGCTAATGCGAGTGCTCTGCTCTCTGACCAGTCTGGTGCACCTGCTTGGTGCGCCAGAGTGGTGCGTTGGAACGGTGCGCCTGAGTGGTGCGCCCCAGAGAATCTGGATCAGACTGCAATCTGATCCAGAATCCATCCTAGCGAAGAGACAGGGTGATTTATGCTAATGCAGATGGGTTCATGCCATTATTAAAAGCTGAAAACACGATGGGGATACATATGATCGAGAGTCATTATGTAAATCATGTATTTAAGACTAAAATGAAATGATGGGTTCATGTATGAAAACATGCAAAATACCTTGGAATAAACATGATATGGGTAAACCCAATCAGAACACATGTAAGTGATATATCAAGCATATCTCTATGTGCAATGAACATTTAAGTGCGTGGCAAAGAGTTGTGTGCAAGGAAACAGCAAAAGAAGATAACTCATGCAGATTTATGCTAGAAACAAAGGTAGACATGCTCACAAACAGCGGTATAGACTTGCATGGAGATCATCTTGCAAGGTGAGCAAACATATTTATTATAAAACTTCACAAAAACATGGATAAATCAAACCATATGTATGATTTCGAGCATGCTTTATCATGTTTCTAAAATGAGATCTAAAGGAGAAAGAAGAGATAGAAAACCTACCTCTCAAGATATCCCTTCTTGAAATATCAAAGATAAAGAGATCCTTGTTGCTCTGGAAGGACCAAGGATGCTTTGGAATGCAAGGGAGTGCTCCAGGAAACGAATATAAGCTGCTGGAAAGGAGTAGCTTGTGCAAGATGCTTGCTCAGAACAGAATTGTTGAACTCAAGGTTTCCAACCTCTCCTCATGGTTGCCTATGGGTGTCCTTATATAGGATTTTCTCATGGGTAACTCATGGGAATGCAGGGAGTCTCGTAAACGAAAAGCCTGGAAGATTCCATGGCATATTCTTTGCTAGAGGTAACAGCCATGGGAGGTGGAAAGCCAGCAGTCCACAACCTGCGAAATGGCTGGGCGCCTGGAATGTGTGTCGGGTATGTGCACCTGTTAGGTGTGCTAGATAAGTGTGCTAGCTAGGTGTGCTAGCTAAGTGCTCTCCCCTACCTATTTGGAGTTCTAGTTGGGCTGCGGGCTTGCTATGAGTTTAGGGTTGGTTCAAGAGTCAGCCACATCCAAAGCAACAACTGGAACCTTATCAATGAGTCACCTCAAAATTGGAGTGTCTACATTTGGATACCTTTAAAAATCAAACTCTTTACTTGGTTAGTAGTATCAAATAAGATTCTAACCAAAGATAACCTAATGAAAAAATGATGAATCGGTCAAAATCTTTGCATTATGTGCAAGGCTCACTATGAAACTGTATCGCATTTATTTATTCATTGCTCTTTTGCAACTGCTATATGGAAGTTTTTTATTAACTGCCCTTTATATCCAGTATCCTATCATGTCTCATATTTTTACCGGTATAAACCCAATTGTTTTTTTGCATTATCTGAACCTGGTTGGAATGTGCTCATTCCGACAATAATTTGGTGTATTTGGAAAGAAAGAAATAGTAGAACTTTTTGTAACTCATCTGATACAAGTAGACAAACCATATTTAAGATTATTTCCCTTATGTATTCCTAGTCAATAAACTTGGATATAGGTTTTGAAAGGGAGGCTTTACTCCAATCTGTCTCGAAAATGTGAAATTCTTGGAATATGAATCAACAAAATCTAGGAGTCTCTACTCAATCTCTCACTGTGCCCCCCAATCTCATCAACCAACACTCCGGTTGAGACCATGCTACCTGAGCAAAATTCCATGGAGGATCATTCCTCATGACTTTCCTTCTGCAATTATTTTTTGTGGTCTTTATTGAGATTGGGACTGTAATTTAATTACTTTTGGACTTTCTTAGCTTGACATGCACTCAGGTGGCTAACTCCCTTTTCTTTTTAATTCTCTGGATCTTCTGGATCTTAGGTCTTTTTGTAATATTTTGGACAATATTTGAGTTCTTGGTGGTGGTTCCATAACCAAGAATCCTTATCAATATAATTACCATTTCCAAAAAACAATGCACATATCTATTTCTCCTTACTTTGCTTACGTGGCATTCTCCATTATGTAATTGACACCAATATGTATCCCATACTTTAGTGTTTCAATATTTAATACATAGCATAGATCAATAATGCTTTAAAAATCAACAGTTTAGATTTTAATCCCTTTGAAATGTTGACACTAGGCATGACAAATCATTTAAAACTTGTTATTTGTCTTTCCACATGTCTGTTTTTTAAGACGAGTTCACATATGACACGTATTCCTTTTCAAAACTTCACATATTTAAACGTGCAAAACTTGATAAATAACTTGGACACAAAATGAAACTTTTTGTTTTCTCAAAGCTCTTCCAATTCATCCATTCAAGATTTATTGATCACATGCTACAAATAGACTAATTTTTTACTGTAATGTAACCTTTCAATTTCTCAAAACTATTTTCACTCAATGAATGTTGTTTTAGATTCTAACTATTTCTATTATTTAGTTTTTTTCATTAATCATCATTGATGTTGCCACCTCCACCTTTTAAGATTCCAAACTCTTTATAATCTTGAACCACATGTTATCTAACATTGATAACATATGTTATTTATCCATGAACTATATTTATATCCTATTTTACCAATTCACATATAAATCAATTCAAATTAATTACATCACCATTTCTATTTTTGTTCTTTGTATTTTATATTCTCAATTGGTTAGTTTTTAATTCTTTCTAATAATTTTCAACTTAAAACAATTATGTAGTTCAAAGACATTTTTTAAATAAAATAAACATATGCGAAAAAAGAGTCTTGAGATGAAATGTCTTTTAGAAATATATAGTTCAAATTATTTTTTGGATTTAGTGACTCAATTTTTTAGTTTTACATATTTCAGAAATAGATCTGGATTAAATCTAATATATTTTAGACATACAATTATTTTAAAGTTTTAAATTTAGTTGATCTTAAATACAATTATTCATTTTTTTTTGTGCAAATGGTACATGCTATCCAGAAATTCACATTGTGTTATAACAATTTATATTACAATGGATTCTTTAATATTTCTTAAAATAAATATATTTATAAAATCATTAAATATATGGACTAATAATGTTAACATCAAACATAATCTAGGACCTTTAACCTTTAGTCATTTAGTTTTGTAATCTTTACAAAAACTTTATTTCAAATAAGTGAATAATTGATGCCAAACATAAACACACTCCTATATTTACATATTACATTTGAGAAATGTATTTATGTATAGTTGAGCCTAACTCACTTGTATCTGCCTAAATCCTTAACAGATGATAGGGATATTCACAGTAATTCATTAGTCAAATAAAGATATTGACATAATTTCTATTTTAAGGATTGTATTGAGAAAAATAATGATCTTAAGGAGGATATTAACACAAAAAAGGAAAAAAAAAAAGCTCGTGATTGGCGATTTTATGAATACATGCCTCTCCATGTAATTGGAGACCTCTTTTGCATGGTGTGTTGGCTTGCATACTACTATTGCTACTTGTACGTTCTCAACTCTCTCTCTCCTCTATATTAGTACACATGGAAATCAGACCAGGTGGCCTAGGCTTGGTCCAAAAAATCTCAAGGCAGACCGGGCCAAGCTAGGCCCATTGTGGGCCTTGGGCCAGCAGGGCCCAAGGGCATGACTCAGTCGATCCGGCTGGGTAGGCCCAGTTTGATTAGTCAGCACAGGTCAACCTAGGTCAAGTCGACCCATAAATTTTAAAAAAAAAAATAAAAAAACCCTTGGAACATTGGGTTGCATGCAACGTTCCATTGGAACGTTGCCCTAACGTTCCTTTTTAACGTTGCCTCATTTTTATTTTATGTTTTTCACTCAAAAAAGCCATCCTTTTTCATCTATAAATACATCCTTACTCAACCATTTTTTCTTACAACTTAATCTTCTCTTCTCTACTCCTATTCTCTACAATTCTCTCTCAATTTCATCTCTCTGCTCAAGTGAAGATTTCAAATTTCACTGTTTAACTTTAGACTTCGCTGCGTCTGTTACTCTCTACCAACCTCCAACATTAAATTTTCTCCACTTCTAATCCGTCCAAATTCTTTACTTCTAATCTCTCCATTTTTGGATTTTAGGTTTTGTAGGATAAGGTTTTTTTATTTTATAATCATTTTTTTATATTAAAATGGAAAATATTGGTAGCCATGATTATATCCCTACTCAGGAGTCAGACCAACTCCAAAACACCCCAATACTATCCATAGCCTCTAAGAAACCTAGGAAATAAAGTTCTTGGGTTTGGGAGCATGTAACTGTAGACCTTATAGATGAAAGTAGGTGTTATTGTAATTATTGTAGTACAACATACACATGTCCTACGGGAGGAGGTGTAAGTCACATAGCTAGGCATATACAAAAATGTATAGTTAAACATAATAAAGATGATAACACTAATTTAAGACAAGCTAAATTACACGTAGGTTCTAGTAGTGGTATGGTAAACTAGAAATATAATATAGAAGAAGTTAAAAAAGGAATAACAAAATTTATAATACAAAATGAACAATCTTTTTTCTTTTTCTAAAAATAAAAAATTTGAATTATGTGTACAAAATTATTTAAATCCACAATTTAAAAGTTTTTCTAGAAATACAACAAGAAATATAATTTATAAATCATTTAACAAAGATAAAAAAGATTTAATTGGAATATTTTTTAGTTTATTATATAAAATATCATTAACATGTGATGTTTGGATTGGTCCATACTTATGTTTAACTGCACATTAGATAGATATATAATAGAATTTACAACAAAGATTAATTACTTTTAACGTATTTGATCATCCTGGTAAAACTATATCAAATATGATAGAAGATATTGCTAAAGAATATAACATATTTTTAAAATAAATACAATATCATTTAACAATGTTTCTAATAATAATGTTGCAATAGAATTATTAAAAAGAAATATAAAATCAATATTAAATGATGAATTATTTCATTGTAGGTGCTATTGTCATATTTTAAATTTAATTGTACAAAATGGTATAGAATGCATTAGGCCTTATTTACAAAATATAAGAACCACTATTTTATTTATTCAAACATCAGCTAAAAGATATCAAGCATTTAGATATGTATGTGCATAAAATGGTTTAAAACCTAGAAAATTTAATTAATACGTTCAACATAGATAAAATTCAACTTATGATATGTTAAGTTCAAGTCTACCTTATTGTAATATAATTACAGGGTTTTATAATATAAAATCTAATGATTTATTAAATGATGAAGATTGGCAAAATTCTAATATAATTTATAATTTTTTAGAACCATTTTATAATACCACTAAATAATTATCCAGTCAATATATCCAACAAGTTCTCTAGTTTTAATTAATTTATTTAATATTACAAATGTTTTTCAACAATATAGAAATATTCTAGCTTTTGTAGATATTATTAAATTAATGGAAGTTAAATATAATAATTATTGAGATGAGCCTCAAATGTGAGAATGCTTAGCTTTATTTATGGACCCTAGGCATAGATTAGTTGATTGTATGGTACTTATAGATGATATTTTTAGTAACATGAATAAAAATGACTATATAAATTCATATAATAATAAAATAAAGACAACTTTATATAAATTATTTGAAGAATATATTAGAAATTATGGTGAAAGTAGTAGTGGTGGTCACACATCTAGTTTTGTAGAAATACATATAAGTAGTAGTAGTAGTAGTTCTTTTTGAAGTAGATTAAATAGAAAGAAAGGAAAATATGCAAAATCAACTACAAATAATGAATTAGAAAATTATTTAGAATACGAGTTTGTTTTTAATGATTTAGAAATTGAAAAGTTAGACATATTGAAGTGGTGGTCTAGTACAACAATTAGATTTCCTATAGTTTTAAAAATGGTAAAAGATTTACTAACAATTCTGACGTCAACTATAGCATCGGAATCTGCATTTTCTTCATGAAAAAGGGTATTAAGTGATAGAATATGTAGATTATTTGAAAAGTCTATAGAAGCCTCCATATGTTTAAAAAACTAATACGATATGGTTGATTGTCTTTAAGGATTGAGTTTGAATGAAAAATCAGAAGATGACAATGCAACTTCAACATCAACGGAGGAGACCAGAGCAAACTCCACTAATGAGTAAAAGTATAAAAAAAGTGTAAAAATGTAAAATTTATGTATAAAAAATAATTATGTATTTTTTATTTTTTATATATAAAAAATAATTTTTTTAATAAAAAAAATTTAATTATTTTTTAAAATTAAAAAACCTAATGGACCGAACCGCAAGCAGGCCATGAGTCGTGCCTAGCTGAAGGACTGTTATCTTCAACCCAGTCCTACCCGATTCAAGCCTGGAAGGACTGCATACATTTTGGACCAGGTTGGCTCCACTCGACCCATTTTCCAAGTCTATATGTTAAAACATACCACAACTTCTCCTCTTATAAGGAAATCTAATTTGGAAGGAGGAAAAGGAGGCCAGAGGAGCTCACTCAACTCATGTGAGCCATGGCTTCCTCTTCCTTCCACCACCACCACCACCATACTCCTCACCCTAATCACTACCTCCAGAACAATTGTTTGCCCTGCATGCTTAGTAGAAGTACACCAAGTGTAGAAGCTTTGCCAGCAAAATGTCCCCAATATTATGTCTCCTACCCAAGACCTGCCTACCCCAAGCAAAGGCCAAGGAGTGGTGTTTATGATCATGCCATGAGCACACCATCGTCACAGGAGGAGGAAGAAGGTGTGGTGCAGGGTATGCCTTTGTCGTCGTTGCCTCCGTCGTCGTTGAAGATTGGGATCTTGCTACACTACGGTCCGACCACAAACCTTCTAGTCATTAGACCTACAAATTATCTAACATTTGGAAGAAAACAAAAAAAAAGAAACAAATCTGGTTCGAAGGTTTCAATCGAAAGAAAGTCCCTGCCGACTTTACAAATTATTATCTACCATACTTTAGATTGTCTTTGTTTAGTCGTTTCTGTCCAAAGTCCTTGCTGACTTGAATTTTAAATGGTTGGCAAGGAATTTATGATAAAATAGGTATGCATATAACCAGATGGACCTCGACTTTAATTGCTTCATCATAAATCATGAGCTTCCCCTTGTCTATGACAAGGTCCGTCTCACCAATAGTGTTCAAGAATGAAGATGTGCAGACTCCCACAGCATTTTTGAGATGGAGGTTAGTTTAAGCACTAATTGGATTTGACAAAGACAATCTATATTTAATGATTAATAATGAATTTATTTGATTCTATATATCATAAATTAACATTTAATGCATGCTCAATATTTTAATTAAAGTATAATAAACATCACAACGTATACGCGTCACAAAATATAATAAATAGTCAACATATGATATGTCAATAGATTCAATGTCATAAATACAATGCTATAAATTTCACACGTTTACAGTGAACTAATGCCAAAAATCCAATTAAAGCAATTGGATTAACGTGTGAAACATTCAATGGGTTTTTTTAATTTGGTTTATTTCATGCGTAATATTGTTTACGCATGAAAAAAACACGTAAACAGTTTCCCTTGCATTTTGATGCATGTTTGTCTATGCTTCTTTTTTTTTTAATATATATTGATACATGAAATCATGATTCCTAGGTTGTTCATGCATGAAACAATCTAAAAAAACAATAATACATCAATTTCTAACATGTTTGGGATAAAAAAAACACAAGATTTTATTACAAAATGACATGATTACTTTGATACCACTTGTTGAGAAATCGGGTACAACAACATCCGAATTTTCTATAATAAAATCTTGTTTTCTAAGACCAAATCATAACAAATCATTACAAAATATAGTATATACGAAAGTATATTTGAATCCATGTTGAAAAGCAGAGAAATCATTTTTGATCACGTGTACAGAAATCGACCTTTCACATCACCACATGTCACTTTTTCTCTGTCTTTCTTAAGATAGGGTAAGAGAGAAGAGAGATAAAAGTCTGGAGTTTGAGTAGCATGACTCCTTATGTATAGAGCTCTATAATTTTATATATTTCTAATTCAACTCATCAATAAATAGAAATATACTCAAATGGTCTCTAGACATTAAACTCATATCACTTAAGATGTTAATAAGCTCAACCTAAAACCAAATAGATCACTTTTAATGAGCCTAATCATAAAATAACTTACAATATTTTAATTGATTTTATATTAAATCACATTTAATTAGATTTAACCCAACATTTACATGTTTTCAACTCTCTCTCTTTTGTATAAGACCATTCCACAAATTCTTCTTCCCCACAAAAAAGGGAAATCTAATTTGAAAGGAGGAAGAGGAGGCTAGAGGAGCTCACTCAACTCATATCAACCATGGCTTCATATTCCTTCCACCACCACCACCCTCCTTATCCTAATCACCACCTACAAAGCAAACCAAATGTGCAGAACTCCAAGCTCTGCATGCTTAGCAGAAGTACACCAGGTGTAGAAGTTTTGCCAACAAAATGTACCCAATATGTCTTCTTCCAAAGACCTGCCTACGCCAAGCAAAGATCAAGGCATGGTGTTTATGTTCATGCCATGAGCACAACACTATCAGAGGAAGAGGAAGAAGGTGAGGTGAGGGGTTTGCCTTTGGCATTGCCTTCGCCATTGTCATCACTGTTGAAGATTGAGATCTTGGGGTTTGGGAATTTTGGACAATATATTGGAACGGGGATTAAGAGGCAGGGCTACATTGTGCTTGCGACCTCACGGCCTGATTACTCCAACTGTTGTTTTGTAAACGGTAATCTATTAATTAAACTGGGAAACAATTACAACCAGTCTGAACCACAGAATTGTTCATTATCAATTACATACCAGTTGGAACAAAATATTCCAAATCCCAAAAAGAAGATAGCCAACATCAGGCCAAATCAAAGTATTCCAAAAAAAATCAAAATGGTATAGTTCGATCAACAAGAGATTAATCAAGAGATAGGGTATTGTCCTCAGCATTCTTGGTGGGTTGGTAGGAATCCTGAGCCCTGTTGCTTTGTGAAGCATGAGTTATGTGCTCCACAGCCCTTTCATTATCCATGGCTGCTATGGCATGGAGGGCCTCTTCTTGTTCAAAACCTATACCAAGTTGTAAATCCAGGAATGACAAACAGAGAAAATTTTGTTAATAACAATATGAGGATATTTGCATGATCTCCTAAATATTTTGTTATTCCGCTCCTTCCAAATATTCCACAAAATAATCTGAATCAAGGTGTGACTGCCTTTAAGAGGAAAGTCAAATAACTAGGTGGGAATGAATTCAAATAAGTCAGGAATAGAACATATAGTGGGGTATAATGGTCTCTTCATAAAAGCATATCATATAGATGTAGCAAAGAGACAAGAAATAAAAAGATGATTAGTGGTTTCCTCAAAACCTCTGCAAAAGATACATATTTCCGAGCCAATCCAACCCCTCTTACAAAGGTTGGCTTTAGTTAAAATTTTATTGAATAAAACCAACCAGAAAAATAATTTAACCTTTAAGGGGACCCAATTGAGCCAAATTTCTTTATGAAATTGAAATCTAATTCCAACATTATTTATAACATGGTATTCTGATTTGACAGTATAGTAGTTGTTAGAGGGGGTCCATTCCAAAATGTCTTCCTCAGGATAAAGCATTAAGGTTCTAATAATATCTGTAAGTATGTCCGCCTAGGATTGAATATTGTCTAAATTATCATATGAAGAATGCTCAATAAATAATTTATTAAAATCAGTTCTATAAATTGCCACTATTTTTGCTATTGAAGCCTTTTTAAATTTAGCCAACTTAAAAAGATCTGGCAGGTAATGTTTTAGTTTTTCCCCACACCACCATTTATTTTCCCAGAAAATAATACTGTTCCCATTTTTGACTTGGAATGTGGTAAAGCTATTTAGAAAATTGAAGCAGTTCTTCATTTCTTACCAAAGTGGAGATGATCTCCCTGTTGAGGAATTTAGAAGTGCCTCAGGCCATGATCGCGAAAAATACCTAGCCTATATAATCTCTTTCCACTTTAGGGAGTGTAAGTGAGAAAGTAGCTACCACAGCAGCTTTGTTTTTAAGGCTAAATTGAAGCTTCTAATGTTTATAATTCCCCATCCATTATGAGCTTCGGATCTGCAAAGCATTTTCCACTTAACCAGATGTAGTGTAGACGAAGAATAAGAACAAGATTTCCATAGAAATTTGCTCCTTAGTGAGTCAATTACTTTTTCCACCTTAGATGGCAGGTGTAGGACAAAGAGGTAGTAAGTAGGTATAGCTGATAGGACTGAATTTACCAAAGTAAGTCGACCACCAAGAGATAATTGCTTGGCTTTCCAAAGAGAGGGTTTTTTTGAGATTTTTTCGATCACTAGGGACCAATCTGAGATATTTGCCTTCTTATAATGTATTGGTAGACCTAAATATCTGATAGGAAGGGGGGAGGTGGAACAACCAAGAATATGAGAGAATCTGATAGGGGTTGGTGAATTCGTCACCAACCCCTACTCCAGTGAGAGATGATTTTTGAAAATTTATCTTTAATCTAGAACAGGATTGGAAACAACACAGAATCCTCTTGATGTTAATAATATTTTCTTTAGAAGCTGCTAAAAATAAAATCGTGTCATCAGTATATTGTATATTAAGGATGTGTGGTCCACCATTAGGCAACTGAATGCCCGAAATCAAGTTGTTGTTCACAGCAAGGGATAACATCCTATTTAGGATGCTAGTAACAACAATAAATAGAAGGGGGGATAATGGATCACTTTGTCTTAGACCATTAGAAGCTTTAAAAAATCCTTTGGGAGAGCCATTTATCAAAATAGAAAATCTGACTTGAGAAATACACATCCTAATCCAGTTTGTCCATTTGGGGCCATAGCCTAATCCTGATAGGGAATCTAGTGAAAATTCTCAATTAACATTATCAAATACTTTCTCAAAGTTCAGTTTTAGCACATACCCCGGGATGCCCCCCATTTTCATAAAGTTTAGTGTTTCTTGAGCCATCAAGAAACAGTCTCCTATATATCTTCTAGGAATAAAAGCGCATTGGGAATTATCGATGACTTTATCAATGACAGGGGATAGACGAGAAGCCAGAGTCTTTGTTATGATTTTATATAAACTATTAACAAGGCTGATAGGTCTGAAGTCTCTAATACATTGTGCTCCCTCCAATTTAGGGATAAAGGAGATAAAGGATTGATTGATGGGTGCTAGAAACTCAATATCTGAGGAAGTATGTAAACTATCAAATATTTCAAAAATATCTAATTTTAGAAAATTCCAGAAATGATGGAAAAAACATAGGGAGAATCCATCAGGATCAGGGGCCTTATCTCCAGATAGTAATTTAACATTTTTGTAAATTTCTTCTAAAGAAAAGCTTACTTCCAAGTTCTCTGAATTCTGAATTTTTGTAGGAATTAAGCTGTCCCAATTCAGAGCTGGAGTATAACCTTTTGGTTTATTGAATAGTTTGGTGAAGTGTTTCTCTATTTCTTTGGATATAACCATGGGAGAATAGGAAATGTTGTCCCTAATCTTCAGGGAATGAATGGCATTCATTCTCCTCCTACACTTAACCATATTGTGAAAGAAGGACGTGTTTAAATCCCCTTCTTTAAGCCAAAAAATTCTGGACTTTTGCTTCCAATAAACTTCTTGTTCTTTAAGCAAGGTGTAGTGTTCATTCAAAAGATCCCTCTTACAAATCAAAAGGTTATCTTGAATCTGGTGAGATTCTGCCAGGGCATCAATGGAAGAAATTTGAGATTCAATATATAATAATCTGTTATTTCGAGCCTCCCTAACAGGTCTAATCCAACCTTTAATCTCCTTCTTTAATAGTTTCAGTCTAAATGCAAATTTTACAACAGGGGTGTTGGAAAGACAGATGGTGTGGGATCTTCGCCAGCAATTCTCTATGAAGGGTGCAAATCCCTCAATAAGAAGCCAAGATTTATAGAATTTAAAAGGGATAGGACCCCAATCTATGGGAGTAGTATTAAGGGTGATAGGAATATGGTCAGATGCCACCCTAGAAGTGCCCAAACAGTAGGCATTAGGGAATTTATCAGCCCAGGCAAGTGATATGAGGAAACGATCTAGTCTGACCATGGTGGAGGAGATCTCAGGTTGGACTAAGTATATTTAAAATTACATGGGGATAAATCCAATAAAAAATTACTATCTATAAAATCATTGAAGAGATTCATATCAGAAGATATGGTATATCTAGAACAATGCTCATAGGGAAATCTAACTAATTGAAGTCTCCGCCAATAACCCACTTGGAGTTTACCCTTGCGCTCAGGGAATTAAGTTCCTCGATAAATTCAGTTTTGAGTCTGTGATCACAAGGACAATAGACACCAGAAAGCCACAAGTCAAATCCATCACAGAGATTTTGAAAGTGTTAGGATAGACTATATGAGGCAGCAATACTATTAATCAAAGTAATATCTCTATCATCCCATCCAATTAGAATCCCCCCAGAGGCACCTATCGAAGGGATAAAAGACCACTGGTTTAGAATACCAGCTCCCAGAAATCGGAGAACACTGGGAGAGAAATCATCAGATTTAGTTTCACGAATTATTAATATGTTACATTTATTAGTTTTAACAAAATTATTAATTACTCTTTCTTTTCCTCTAGAGCCCAACCCTCTAATGTTCCTAGCTGAAATAATCATAACTAATTGGTGGATATAGAGAGAGAGGCAAAGCCCTCAAGCAAATCTGCGTTGTTCTTTAAGTTGATCCGAGGGAGATCTTGATCTTTCCTAATAGAGTCCAGGAAAAGTTTTGCCTCTACTGTATCATTCAGTAAAATACCCAATTTCTCACAAAAATGAGTGAAATACTCATATGACTCCCAAGTGAGAGCATCAAACACCAAATTGCTAGTATTCTCATCTAAACATGAGCTATTAAAACTAGAATTAGCTGAATTAGATTTATCAAGATGTAAATCAGTATTCAAAGAGCCTGAGTTGCCAGAGGGAGAAAAACTTGTACCTGGGGCATGTATTGGAGTGACAGGGTGGGTATTTGAGACAACTTCAGAAGGACCAGACATGTTGTCCTTCTCCAAATAGTCAAATACAGCAAGCACCTTTTTAAATTTAGCCAGAGATAGATTTCTTGCTTTGATTTCAGCTTCCACAAATCTGGATGCTTCATCAGTAGACAGATTGATCCCAGGAGTGGGGCAAAGGTCATGTTCAGCACCTAAATTAGGAGATGGAGTGGGCAGGATGCCCGCAGAAGTTACAGAAGGAGGAATGGTGGGACTAATGGGTCTGGTCCAAACGTTTCTACCACCCTTAGGGTTCTTGTTACTCTTGCCACCCCTCCATCCCTTATTATTCTTGAATGACTTACGAGTGGGATGAAGACCAATAGAACCAGATGAGGATGGTAGGGTCTTAGACAGCCAAGCAAGGAAGGAGCTCATGGTAGGGTTGGAAAGGGAGGAGCTGGAAGGGCAAATATCCCAGCTTCTACGATATCGAATAAGGTATACCAAGCTTCCAAAAGCAAAGAAACGACAGTCAGGAATGTCTTTACTTGGATGTACCCTGATTCGAACCCGAGAATACCCCAAAGATTTTGCAGAGTCCATAGATAGGTCAACTTCGAGTAACTCAGCAAAATCAAAGATCATATGATTGAAGAGATCCACGTTCCAAAGATGGTGAGAGATGCCTTCTAACCTAATCCACTCCCCTTCTTCCTTGAGAGTGTGAACAGCATTGGAGTTAGGGGACCATGGGATAAAGGAGGCTGAGATCATTTGTAAGGAAGCACCATACATATTCAGACAGTCATTTCTAACTTTGGTTGAAAGGAAGACCAGCAGAAATTTACTAGAAGAGAATGCCTGGACCTCGATTTCAGAAGTGCAAGGCCAACATGTCTTAATATGATCAACTAATATATGTTGAGTTAGCTGGGTGGAGTGGGAGGTGGCTATGGCACTCCGAGAAAGGACTAAGAAACGATCGCACACGGCTTTGGAAGGAGGTAAAGTTGCAAGAAGGAGAGTGGGTAGACCAGCCATATTATGAGTATGACGTAAAGAAGGTTGAGCGGCTTGAAAAAAATTACAAATCGCTACAGAGTGAGTGGGAGCTTTGCATTTGAAACAAACTCCAGCATATTTACATCGTTTTTTTTTTTATGTCCTCTAAGGCCACAATTAAAACATCTCCCAGTAGAGCGACAGAAAATTACCTGGGGGGAGGCAGATCTCATTCTGGACACCACCTTCCAACCTTCTTCCGAGTCAGGGTAAGGAAAGTGTTCGTGCAAGGAACCAAGCTTGGAAAAGCAGGGTGGGGGTTTTACAGGGGAAGAGAGAGGAGCAAATTTATTCCTATTTCTCGGGATGCTTGTTTCACAAGGAATAGGAGAAAGGGAAAAAGTACGAGGCAAATGGCCGCTGTCAGAGATATAGTGTGATATGCACGAATGCTCACTAAGTGGAGAGAAGTGTCGAGGTATGTTCGCAGGGGAATTAAATGTCACTTGAGAGAAATTAATGTCGTGAGAGGGACACATACGGCGAGAGTTAATACCATTGCATACGGAGCCGTCTTCTGGGGAAGCTAAAAGGTCCGCAGGCAGAAATCGATTAATATTCTTCGAAATATGCGTAATACTGGGATTAGCATAAACATCTGAATCGTTTGAAGCAGTATCCTCTAACCGATTAATATTCTTAGAATTATGCGTAAGACTGGGATTAATTGTGATAATTGGTGGCGAATACACCGTGTAATCCCACAGGGAACTCGAAGTGCCAGGAAAAAATGTCAGATCCCAGTTGCTCCTGTCAGAGCCATGGGTATCTGTGACCGTGTGCCCGACCCGAAGGGAGGGGGTGGGGAGTAGACCACAGCCATGCCAATGATGGCGAAGGCGCAAGGATAAAAGAAAAGAAAAGGGAGTCGCCACCTAATCTTTTAAGGGAAAGACGAGGAAAACCACAAAAGGATGAATGCATGAGATGCAAATGGGAAGGCTGGATGTCTGCTAACCAGAGGATGGG
>JAMKQA010003068.1:0-67262 GCA_024699735.1 Posidonia australis
TACTTCAATTGCTCTCATCCTCTTCTTGTATGTTATATTGATTGCTTGAGTAGTTAAGCTTAGTTATACGTGTTAAATAATCTCCTTGTATGCTATTTTTCATTAATCTGTAAAAACCGATCTAAGTAAATTAAAAAGTTTTAATTCTCTATTCACCCCCCCCCCCCCCTCTAGAGGAGCTATCCGATCCTACAGTAAGGAGGTGAGACTCTTTCCACAATGGCTGAAGGCAATGTAACTTGATTTGAGATCTGGCTCGTTCTGGTGATAGGAGCCTGTTGGTGAGCTTCACGAACTTGGGTAGATTTGATTAGTAACATGGGCCTTCTCAGTAGGGACTTCCCCTAGTGCTTGATCTGTCCACAACAGAGTAGAGATGCGCCTTGCTACATAGGGCCCACATAGGGTAGCTGGACATGTCTTCGTGTGAGGCTCATGCTTGTCCCATCCAGGAATCCTTGGAAGCTTGGCTTATCATCAGGCCAATAAGGATCATCGATCAATCCTCCTACCGGCCACCCATTAGGCAATTGTGAGGCTAGTTCTCCATTGATGGGCTCTGACGGCACATGTAGCCAGGTCATCCCCTCATTTACATCGTGATCTGCTCAAACGGTGACTACCCTCCCTTGATGCTTGAACTTAAGACATTGGTGTATTAGGGAGGCAATAGCCATGATTTGTGCTAGCCAAGATCTCTCTAAAATTAGGGGTTTAGTTAGGTCTTGTTCCATGACGACGACCGTTGTAGTAGTAGTCAGTGGGCCGTTGGTAATGTCTAATTAAGCCGTACCGACTGGCTCTCTTATGCCTCTGTCCTATGCTGTATAGGCAAAACGACGCTCAGTAATCTAGTCTTCCTCAACCCTTACGTAGTCCAGGGTGGATATGGAGCAGACACTCTGACTAGCACCAGTGTCAACAAGCACTCCTGTCAAAGCAAAGTCGTTGACCATCATAAAAATGACCAATGGGAGGGCACACTCTTCCGATGGTTGTAGCTTTGTATCTTTGAAGGTAATGTCCACTCGCTCAATATCTGTGACACCTTCTCCAACAGGTATGGAGGGGTTTTAATGATCTACTCCGCCAGGTGGCTGCTGCTCGTAGGTGAGAAGGATGTCAAGATTATCCAGGAAGTTGGTATCACCGACGAGCTCATCCAGCTGAGAATACCGCATATCATCTGTCCCTTCTTCCCATTCTTCATCAAACGGGACCTCCAAGTTTGGTGTCTCTGGCTCCTCAAACTCTTCTTCCTCAATATCAGGTGGCCCTAAGTCCAGGTTTGCTTCTATATGTTGAAAGGTCACTACTTTAGTTGGAGCTGCATGTTGTTTGTCCTTAGTACACACATGAGCCATGGTGTGATTCGACAGAAGATTCTGATGTATCTGCATCTTAGACTGCCCTGCTTGAGCTGTCCTCAATCTCTTCCTGAGAGCAATCCACATGATCTCCCCTTTGTTGTTTAGATCATATATCTTGTCTTTCACTACAAAGCACTCATCTAATGTATATGTCTATTCCTTTGATGGTAGGCACAATATTTAGTCATTACCACGTTATGAGCGTTTAGCCTTGGTATGGGGAGTAATAGATCTCTGCTCTCAACCTGTATTCAGAATACGTCACTAAGTGCTTCTAGGAGTGGCAAATAGTGCTACCGTTTTGGCCCTTTGTAAGTCTGAGGTGGGGGACATTATGGTAGCTTCTCTGCCCCTGCTGTTGCCCCTATGGCTTCCCCCTATACTAATTGTTTGACTGTGCTTGTTGCGCATACACAGGATAAGTTGGCGGTTGCTACTACTACCATTGTTGCGGTTGATACTGCATTAGAGGCCCTTGGTACTGATTTGCTTGAAGCTACAGGGGATGTTGATACTATTGGGTCAAAGGTTCCTGATGCTAACGATCTTTGCATCTCTTTTGACCCTAGTGTGTTGAGATCTGTGCCACGCCCTTTGTAATCCCCTCTATAGTGTGCCCAGTGGCCTTCTTCTTACTTTTCCCTTCAAATCCCAAGAAGTGCAAATCATCTTTGTTGCGTAGGACTTTAGCAGCACGTTGATATAGTTGGGGATACGTCTAGAAATCCCCCACCAGTAGGCCTATCCTGAGGGCACTGGTAGTATTCTTAGCGATAATTTCCACAGCCTGGCTTTCAGGAATGTAGCACTCAACCCTGACTGCCATGTCCTCCACCAACTTGCATACGTGATGGAGTCTTCGTTTGGCTTCATTTTCTCCACAATGAGATCACCAATTGTAGGCTTATGTGTCACGCGGTGGTTGTATTGGAATAGGAATTTCTCCTTCATCGTCTTGAAGTCACGGAGATCTTGTGCTGTGAGAGTATCGAACCGTTTCAACGCTTCACCCTCTAGTGTCTTGAAGAAGAGGTAGACCGTAAGCCCTAGGTCATATTTGTAAGGGAGAGCATCCATGGTGAACGTGGCCAAGTGGCTTCTTGGGTCTCCAGTTCCATTGTACTCCCCGCATCTTTGGTAGCTTGAATCCCAATGGTAGGGTGAAATGCTGGAACTTGGAAGTGTCAAAGCTAGTAAGAGCTTTTGAGGTGACTCTTGCCTCCGCCAACACTTCTGCAATCATCCTTTTGATTTCTGGGCTTTGGATGGATGATTGCCCTTAGCCTTGGTATCCCTGAGCTTGGAAGTGTTGGTATGGTTGAGGGGTGTCGTAAGGGGAAGCAAAGGGTGAAGGCTGAGGATAGTAAGTAGGCAGTGGTGCTGGTTGGGGTGTCCCTGGGTAGAGTGGTGGAATGTGGCCTAGGGATGATGGACGGATTTGGTGGGCGAATGGGTAGGCGGGGGTAGTAGCATATGGTGCTAGTGGAAAGTTAATGGTTGGACTCCATGGGATTGTATAGGTGTTCCCTGGAGTGGGCCAAGTAGGCATGGGTAATGGAGTTTGGTGTGAGCTCAATGGTGAGGGCCCAGTGTGAGCGGAGATTGTGGGTTCCCTACAATTCCCAAATGTTGATGTTGTGCCAGAAATTGGTGGACTTAATTGGTTGCCCCTTCAGGCAATTGATGAGAGTCGATTGGCATTGACCTAACTACAGTGGGTTTAACATTGTAGGGCTGAGAGTATCCCATCTTTTCCTCTTCCTTTATGTCATCCTCAATGTGTTGTCCTTGGGCTTTGCTCATAGGAGGGAGTGTAATGGTAGAGCCTCCAAACGAATAATCAAAGGGGATAGACACGTAAGGGAACTGATGGCGAGGCTTGTGCTGTTGGAAGCTCGAAGTGTCAGACTCTCCCATAGAAGTTGTTGGAGTATTCAATAGGAACTTATGCTACCCATGAACCTTGTTGGCTTGAGATGTAGGAGGTGAGGATGCTGCCATGCTTGTGGTAGTTTGGGTTGTGCTCGATGTGGGAGTCACGTCAAAGGAGTCGACGTGTGATCTCAACCACGTATGTTGAACCTCAAATAGCATCCACTATTATCTTTTTAATGCTTAATACGATCAACCAGAAAAAGAAAGGGAAACAGAAAATGAAAATACAGACTCCACGTATTACTACGTAAAACCCTACTACAAAACGTTTAAAAGAAAGGCAAAAGAGACACCGACTCAACATAACAGGAACTCGAGGAAGATGTTCATGCTGTTGTTGGACCGAGAGCTAGAACCAGAGATCTGAACTGATGTTCATGTACCTTGTTAATCACACTCTCACACAGACTATACTGCAATCAAGTCAATCAGTGCGCTCCTATCTGGTGACACAACACGTCGCCTGTTATTCTGGCGACACAACACGTCGCTGATGAGTGTGGTGACGCTGGAAGTCACCGATCAGTTAGGCAATTGGTGTCCCTGGCAACTCCGACAACTGAGATCTATCCTGGACAAACCAAACGCCAAGCAAACCTAGTTATTCAATCAAGTTCCAGATAGAATGCGGTTTTTAATGGGTTTGAAAGATTAATTAGTGACTTGATTAACCTGCGATCACTCAGTCAAGTAGGTTCCTATGGTAAGGGTGAGGCCAAATTTAAGGACACTAAGGGTCTATTTGTGCACAAAATTTGATAAGAATTGGAATTCCAGAGTCAACAGGAATTACCTGGAATTGAAAAGTAAAGGAAATTGATTTCCTGTTGACTCTGAAACTTGTTATTTGTGCATCCTCAGGAAAGTAAAGGAAATTGAATTTCTTCTTCTTCCCTGTGGCCTTGTCCTCGATCTCCTCGTGCCCGTGGACGCCGACACCACACCACTAACAAGATCCTCCCCAGCTTCGCCAAGGCAGAGCCCGGGCGGGATCGATTCAGACAGCGCGTTGGAGCTCAAGTAGAGCAACTCCAGACTCGAGAGCTTCGACAGCGATTCCGTTGAGGAGAAGTCATCGAGAATGGAACCAGACAAGTTGTTGAACGACATGTCCAGCTTCGCCAAGCTCTGGCATCTCTCGAACAGCACCCTCGGGACCTCCCCGGATATGAGGTTGGAAGAAACGTTCAGGAAGCCCAAGCTCTCGCACTCGAAGAAGAGACCAACGCCTCCAATCTCTGAAAAGTTGTTCGACGAGATGTCTAGGTACTCGAGTTGAGAGCAGTTGGAGAACGCCGGGATGGAGCCGGACATCCTGTTCCTGCTCAAGTCCAGGTGTTTCATGCCAGCAGAAGCCGAGAAGATCCACCCCAGCGCCACCCCACCGGCGCGGGGAGGAGGAGGACGCAGGGGAGGGGAGGACGCGGGGAGGAGGAGGACTGCGAGAGGGGAGGATGCGGGGAGGAGGACGACTGCGGGGAGGGGAGGATGCGGGGACGCAGGGAGGAGGACTGCGAGGAGGGGGAGGACTGCGGAGAGGATTTTCGTGAGGAGGAGAGGGATTGGGAGGAAATCTGGTGAAATTCCACTGGAGGGGGTGAGAAATGAGGTGTGGGTTAGGCTTTTATACTTTGGAATCCGACGAAATTTACTCTCCATTGGTTTCATTTCCAACAATATGCATAAACACCAATATTTCACTTGGTCAACAGGAATTCACTTTCCATTCAAATCAAATCCAGTACTTTCTAGATGCACAAACCCCCCTAAGGGCCACAGAATAGGATTTTGGCTTTGGTACTGCTCTTTGACCTTCGTTAGGGTCCACCAAGAGGACCTAGACTGTGGGTTTGTCTCTCTAAAGAGGCGCCTGCAACTCAAGTTTCTGTCCTTAGCATCGGTCCTAGCAAACCACAAAGCAATAAATAAACAAAGAATAGCAAGATGTCAAGTATTTACTATGGCTTATTACAGATTCAAAAAGAGAGGAAGAGTCTGAAATAATCACCTAGGACACTTTAGGTTTCCTGATCTAATAACCACAACTAAGATAGAGCATAGGTGAGCGACTGCACAGGCCCGATTCACTCTGCTCGTTTGATCAACTTAGATAGGAAATTTCAAAGAACTGTAATCTTGCTATCAAACAAGTAGTTTCCACCTTATTGGTGGACGGAAAAGAAACCTAGACACCGATAAAAAAACTAAAAGACAGTGGACAGAAAAATTATTCAATTTTTATTGATCCACGACACCACTGCAAACTAGAAAAAACTACGCAAATTACTAAAATCAAAAGGTCTGCAGTGGAAAACAAGAAATAGCCTTCGTCACTGCACTGAAAGGCGTCATGGTGTGTCATTAACTCTAGTCAAACGAGCCACGTCGCCTATAATACAAGCGGCAGGAGATCTAGGCCCCTAATCACTAAAGAAACCCAAAGAAAAGGGTCTAGGGTGTCACAAAACCCTATGTGCGTGACCCTCAGACTGAAAACAACACGTAAATCTAAGAAACTAAAAGAAATAGAAGGGAAAGAGGAACGCTTACGTAGCACGGAGTTGGCTCAGAAGCTGGTCCCACCGTGATTGCTAATTTTTGTAAGATGCAAGAAGTGAAGGATGAGATCTCCTTGTGTATGCTCCTGATTTGTTGTAGAAGTTAAGGTTGTGGATTCACCGGCTCACTGAATCAACGACTGAATGTTGTTCGACGGCTTCCTTGTGTAACGTAGCTCCTTTTTTCCCTTCAAAATAAATAAATCTGGATTAGACTAAGGTGAAGTAAACAAAAATCAAAAGAACATGGAAAAAAACATGACTGAAGGACCTGAATACTAACCGGAGGTTGTCCCCACATGCATATGCTATGGGTCTAATATGAAATATGATGATAAAATGAAAAATAACACAAGAACAATACTCCCATCACCCTTTTGGATGCGACATGGATAAGGAAGTGGAGGCTCGAACGAAGAGTTGGGATTGAAGAGAAAATCAGGAGGGTTCCTTGTGAGAATCCGACAAGGCTTCGCCAAGGTTTACTCTCTCAGAATTAGAAGGCCTCCTTTGACTTGAGGGGTCTAGGGGTCTATTTATAGAGTCCAAGACATGAGGAATCTCATCAAAACAAATTCTGGAAGCTTCTAGAAGCAATCAATTCCAAAATAAGATATTTTGACCTCGTCACCCATGTAGCTGGCGACACATTTGGATGTGTCGCCGCAGGGACAGGCAACGAACAGAGATATTCTATTTTCCATTGCGAGAAAATTGCCAAAAATATCATATCGGGTTTAGTCATCGCGTATATTGGCACCGAGCTCTAAATATCTCCTTGTTTAAAAATAAAATCCAAAACCACCTCAACAAATATCTAGGAGCTGTAAATGACTCGTTCTGACTTTTCAAACTCTCTGGAAATCGTTAGAATATTCTAGAAGGTTTTTTTGAATTTCAAATCAAATTTCAAATCCAAATTCAAAGTTAAAATCGAATTTAAAAGATAAAATCTCCAATAATTACGAGCATTAAATATATCCATAGAAAATTCTAGACTCATAATTAAATGAATATTCAGAAATTAAACAAATGTTGAAATTATCTTTTTAAATTATAGATAATTCTAGCATTGAAAAAGTGATAATTAATATCATATATCTAGTTTTGGACCATGATAAAAATCTATGATATTAATTTTATTGTCATCCATCATTCTAGAAGTTTCTAGAATTTTCTGGCATTAATAAAGATTTATATGATATTCCATAAATAAATAAATAAATACTTAGAAAGTCCCAGAAATTATAATAATCATGAGAAAAAATCATGATAACATTTATAAATGTCCTATATATTATATTAAAACCTAGGATAACATGTTGTTACGAGAGGAAGACTCAGGGTGTCAAGCGCCTGTTGAATTGACGCCATAATCTAGTCACCTATGTGGGTGGCGACAAGACTTGTCACCTCCTATTGTGGCATCTAGATTAGTCACCGCTATCGAAGGTGTCATATGGCCTTTTGCAATTTACCCCCTGTATTTTATGTAAATCTAGAGAAGTTCCTTAAAAGCCCGGAAAATACTCAGAAATCTCATAAAATCATAAAAACATCTTCTTTAAGCTTAGGGTACTCAAATCTGCTACTAATTTGAGTAAGATGAGAGTGTTAGCTCTGCCACAGCTAGCAACTCACCAAAACGTTTAAGGGTCTCAAGCCTGCCACTAACTTAAGCGGATTAGCTCTGCCACAACTAAAAACCTTAAACCAAGTAAAATCAAAAATGTTTTTAAGGAAAACATGAAATTCATGGAAATGCGAACAGAAAATCCTCAGTCTTGTGATTTGGGACGCCTCAAAGATTCCTATCCTAGATGGACTCTAGGAAATATGAAAATGGGATATCTACGTGTTATTCTAGCGTTCTCTCTCAAGATAATTTGTCATCCCGAACTTTAATATGACATATGGGATATTTATAAAATATTATCAAGATTTTTCCTATAATTATTATAATTTCTATAATTTTCTAACACTAATATATATATGCATATCATATAAATCTTTATAAATGTAAATTAATTCAGGAAAATTCTAGAAATAAGGATGACATCATGATTAAGATTATTTATCTTTATTTTCACTAAAAACGAGATTTTATGATAAGTTATCACATTTTTAATGTTATAACTATATTGAATTCAAGATAATGCCTAAAAATAAAGATAAAATCCAAAATACCTAGATGATTACCAATCTACATTAAATCAGATATATCCTTGATTTTAACTAATATTTTCGTAATTATTGGAGATTTAAAATTTCAAATTTGATATACTTAACATTTAAGTTGATTTGAATTTGAAAATTTATTTTAAATATCTTTCCAATACGAAGAAGATTTTAAATGATGGATTTGGTCGTTATTTATTAATGGATTCGTATGAAGATATTTTGGGATCTTAATTTTTGAAATTTTATCATTTTAGTTGCTCGACGCCTATGCCACCAACAACTAGCCGATGTGAAAAATATTATTGCCTTTTAGGTATTGATTCACCACGTCAAGCTAATATGGAATCTTCAGCCTCATCGGCTGTCCTAGGGGCGACGAAATGATTCTGTCATTGGTCACATAGACAATGACAATATATCCTATTTTTGCTCTTTTAAGAGCATTTAATCCTGACCCTTAGATCCTCCACTCATCCTTGACGAGATCTAGCCCCCAAAAATCTATAAAAAGACCCCTAGGTCAAGAGTTTAAGAAGGAGGCACATTCAAAATCCTAAGAAGCCACTTAGAAAAGAAAGAAAATCAAAGTCTAACTTGTGCATGTGCGTGTAGATTCGTGATTTAATATATCGTATGATCCGTGTTGAGCCTGAAGAATTTAGAATAACTGATGAAATACACAATCAACCTCTAGCCTTAGAAGCCAGATATTACCCAGTAAAAACTCGACAACCATCTTGCATTAGACTCCCATAGACCAATAGTAACAATTTTGAACTCAAATTCAATTACAGTTGTTAGTTGCCCAGGTTCACAGGTTTAGAATCTAAAGATGCTTACTGGTTCATCAATAAATTTGAGGAGGTATGAACTAGAGAGTTGATTGGCGTTGGTTGGTGCCTCTGATTTTCTGCCTGTGTGGCTTGAGGTTTTGAGTGTTTGTGGCCTATGTGGCATTCAAGTTTTCCACCTGTGTTGCATCGTAGTAGTTTCTCCGTGTTTTGGCCGGTAAGGCCTGGTTTTGCTATATAGATGGTTTCCTGATAGTTTTGGAAAGATTTGTAAAAAGGTTTATTTTGAGAATTGTTTTAAAGAACCTGATGAGATTTATATTGTCAATTTTCTCATGGTTTTTGCAGGGTGTGTGCTCAATAACTTTCTAGTCACTTATGCGTGTTTTCTTTGTGGTTTTTCAGTGGCAAGTGCAAATGAGTAGCAGTTTGCATTACTAGTGCATATAGTTGAAGTTGTCTAGCCATCCACTGCAGGCTCTTAGTAATTTAAATACTGAGATTAGCCTTTAATTATTCTACAAATTTAGCATTTTATTGTGGTAAATTTTAAATAGGCTAATGGAATTTGGGTGTTGCAACGTAGATCATTATAATTAGTTAGCCCAAACAACATAATAAGGAACTCAAATGGCCCATAGTGTGTCACATAAGCTATCTTAGGTTGATCTCCCTCGGCTATGCACATTTGATAATAGTCTTAAAGCTGTTATTCATTACTCCAAACATATGTTTCCATGTATCTTGTATTTATAGTGTCGATATTAATTTAACAATGTGTATTACATTGGTTGCGTATGACAATAACTTGTAGGACATTTATTTGGTTTTGTTGGTATAGATCATTAATGTTAAAATTGTTAAACTATTAAATTATTAGTCTTGTAGATTATATTTATTTTATTTTATTTATGTGGATTGATGATTATATTTACTATATTTATTTTGTAATTTATAATACATGTTTACATACACTTCGATTCATCATAAGTATACATATTTTGATTTATTTTATAATAACTTGTTTGACTCATTAACTTAACCAAACCCGTTAGGATAAAATGGATTAAGTCGAGTTACGAGTCAAGGGTCAAAAAAATGGGTCATAACCTGACCCGTAATCTATTAGGATAAAATGGATTAGGTTACAAGTTGACCCGTAATCCGGCCCAACCTGACCCGTTGACACCCCTAAATAGCCTAATCTCAAGTCCATCTTGGTGAACTAGTGCACACACCTCAACCTGTCAAACAAATCCTTGACATTGAGTATAATATATTTGTTTTTTTACCATAACCTTATTCAACGCATAGTAGTCCACTCACATGTGTAGTGTGTCGTCGATTTTCTTCTGGAAAAGCACTAGCACACCATATAGCTTCTTACTAGGTCCGAGGAGCCTTCCTTCGATCAGTCCCTTAAGTTGCTTCTTCAACTCCTCCAAGTATACCAATGGCGTCCAATACAGCTTGTGTCAATGGCACCAAGCCAAGCATAAGCTTAATGAGGTGATCCACATCGTGACGCGGTGGTAGCATCAACCACAACTCTTCCGACATCACGTCTTAGAACTCATCGAGTAACTTCATTTGTAGAGTATCGTGCGGCACGTCTTGTGAAGTCACCTCGTGCATGGTTGCAATGTACATCTCCTACTCATGTGGGAAACCATCTCACACTTACGACACCGTGAGCACAATTGCCTCATCATTGTCTTGAGACACACACACAAAACAAGGTGCAATGTCGTTATGAATCATCAAACCACCGAGGTGAGGCATTACCACCACCTTGTCCTTCCTTGTGTAATCAAGGCCTAAGATGACTCGAAAGTCATCGAGGGGCATCACCACGAGCTCACAAACACCAAACCAAATCCCCATTTGCACCAAGATTGTAGCCACATCATGCATCCACTTCACCATCGAGTTCACAAATTTGATGCTGCTACTCAAACCTTGTGAAATTGTGAGGTGAAAGTCCTTCAGCTCACCATTGGATAGGAAGTTATGACTTGCACCTGTGTCCACCATCGCACACATCGAGTGGTTGTTGAGCATGATGTCAACATACATCAAGCCATTGTTTGCTAGTGTGATGGTCTTCCCATGGAGTGCGTTCGATTGGAGAAGGTTTACCTGGGACTCATTCTAAGATTCTTCCTCCTCCTTAGCCTCCTTCACAATCACAAAGAGCTTTTTTTTTCTTTGGGAAATCCCGCATCTAGTGGGGGCCCTTACACATGTAACATACAACATCCCTTGACGTCGGGCGTGCTTCCTTGTGTTTGGCAAGCTCAACGTAGTTTCTCTCAAACTTCACCTTGCCTCTTGATTCCTCCTTGACACTTGAGAAATTCTTGAAATCAACAAGCACATCAGCCACAATCAATGCAGATTATAAATCTTTGACACCTTGCCGTCACAACTCCAGTTGCTCCCAACCTTGTAGCTAGCTCAAGAAGTTGTAGAGGTAGTCCTCCTCAACTATGTCGTTGATCTCTAGCATCAATGAACTAAAATTGTTGGCATTCTTACAGATGATGCTAGTGTGCTTGAGTCATTGCAAAGAATCCATTACTACCCACGTTGTGTTGGTTGGAAGAAACCGCAACCTAAGTTCCTTGGAACGGTCTTCCCATGATTTGACCTTGTCATTTCCCATTTGTGCACACACAACCCTCCACCATAGCTTCACATCTCCTGTAAGGAACATGCTAGCAAGAGTTACCTTCTCTTTCTTCAAAGTGTGCGTAGCCCGGAAGTATGCCTCGATGTCCAAGAGAAAATTCTAGAGGATCCTTCATATCGCATTCCCCATTGAATGCCTTAGGATTCGGCACTTGGGACTTTACTAATGGCACGTGCACAACCACCTCCTTCAACGTTGCAACCTCGACATTTAGAACCTTGATCTCCTCCAAGGCTTCCTGTAGCTTATCAAGCACAAGCAAGGCTTTCTCTAGCCAAGCCTCAAGGCTATTGATCCTTCCTTCCAAGTTGTTGTTGCTTACCATTGTTTTTGTTTGCTATCTTGACAATGGAACCAAATGTCACATCTTTTTCTCAAAACACTAGAAAGACTAGTGTGCGACACTAAATTAATTTGAGCACATAACCTCAATTCAGCCTCTATAGTAATTCACTCATACATGAACATCTTACGCACAAGCACACATAGACACAACAAAGGAAAACACAAGGTTTTGAGGAAGTGCCCCTTTTATTTTCTATTTCACTTATAGAACACCTTAAACACAAGGTTAGGAAGCAAGATAAACACACTCTTTCTCATGTCTCCTTCCGCATCTTCATGTGTTTATATACACAAGTGCCCTCACCCACACTTATACAACATGCAATTACTCACAATAAATCCCAACCTGTTACGCACATTTATGTTCCACCTCTTACGCATGCACTAATGTGCATTGAAGCTCTTTCATTCGTGTGCACTTATGCACATTGAAGCTCCTTCACTCGTGCACCATCAAGTCTCTTGATTTCAGCTTTAACTCCACTTAAAGCCTGCGCATGCACAACTCCTCAATGTGCTTGACTGTAATGTCAGCAATTGACCTGCGCATGTATCCGAACAGTGCTACGGTCCAGCAATGACCGACCACATTCGTGTTGGCCACCACGATGTAGGAGTTGGGGTTGGAGATGCAGAGGTCAACAACGATGATGGTGATGTGCCCCGATGCTAATGAGGTTGAATCTCCACAAGATAAGAGTCAAGGTTGGAGATAAGAAGGTTGAAGACGATGACATGACATTATACACCATGGCGGCTAGGTGGATGCTCCAGGACGTAGGAGTCGAGATTGGAGAAGAGGATGATGATGTTGGGTTTGTGTTTCAAAAAGGGCATAGTAGTTAGTCCAATGTAAAATGTTGGTGGCTAGGGACTAATGTAGTTTTCATTACTTCATGGAGGCCAACCAAGTGATTTGAACTTTAAGACAGTGACTTGACAACTCCGTACATTGGAGAGAAGCCTTATTTTATCTACACTTTTGGTATTTAAAGAAACTATTTTTTTTTTTTTTGTAAACGGTTGAGATAATTAGAGGAGAATTTTTTTTTTTATGCATACTTCAGGATTCGAATCTGGAATCTTGTGACGAGTTTAGAGTTCTCTCAACCACTGTGACAATAAGATATTGTCTGTATTTAAAGAAACTATTATGAACCAAATTAAATGGCTGAGTTAGCTCCATGAAATGGGTTTCACATCCCCTTTTCAAGCTTGAATTGTGTTGGAGTCAAGTTGAAGCTCTTTTTTGACCAATGCATTACATTGTCTCAAAAAAAAAAATACAAACTATTATGAACCGTATAATTACCATAATTGTTGCATGAGAAATGACAAAAATCACATGCATTAACATGATCAACAATCTAGAATCATGAACAACATGAACTTTTAAGTTCATTAAGCCACTCAAGATCTTAAGACACTCCCTAATTAACTATAACAACAAAAGCATCTACAAAAGACACCAAGCATGCTCTATCCATTCAACCCAAGAAGGGCTCGACAATATCATATGCAACCAATATAAATATGAAACATGCGAAAAATCATATCCCACGATCCTCACCAATTATGTGAGAGAACATCAAAGAATCTTGATCATGCAAAGCTCAACAAGAGGGTCGAGAGATCAAGTGCTTTCCCAAAGCCTAGTTCATAGTTGGCTTATGGTAATTAACTCCTTATAAACAGATGTAGGCCGAGATCCAATGGTTGTTGGACCCAACACTGTTAGAATCCAATGTAGATGGTTGCTATGTGTTACAGTCCCAACCCATAATGCTGACTCTGGTCAGAGTATGCAAATTTTATCCTAATCAAAGAAAATAGACTAACCTCTCATTCTACTATTTTTCTAACCTAATCTAGCCTGGATCAAACAACTTGGAATTTTCCTTAAAGGGTGCGTCTTTAAATATATTATCTATGCCAAACTAGTTAATGGGTATTTATTACTTTCATTTTTTTCTTCTAATTGAGCATTTGCAACATCCATACTCTTTTAATTCAAAAAGGGAATAGTGATTTCTCTATTTTTTTGGATGAATTTACCCATAATAAATACAATATATGCAATCATTTCCTTATTACATTTTCTTAAGTATAAAATAGATTAGAACTACCATTGAAAATAATGAAATGTAAATTGAAAAGATTTTCCATCAGACCTTTTCATTTCCTGTGCTTAGTTTAATACAATTAAACAAAAAGGAGTAAGAAAAACAAATTGTAAAACATAAAAAGGATTTGGTTCAACTCAAGCAACTATCTCAAGATTTTGTGTAAATAGACACCAATTAACATAATTTGAAACCAAATGGATAAGGCTAAAATGTTAAGATAAGAGATAATATTAAAAAAAATAAAAACATGCAAATAAAAAAAGTAACTTTTGAAGTATTGAAAACCAAACAATTAATGAAAGGAATAAACTATTAAATAATGAAAATAAAAACGAATAAGATAAAGAAACTAGAGCTATTACAAGAAAAACAAAGAAAATACAAAAAAGAAAACTATTACATTGTTTCAAGATCTTAATTACATTTCCTTGAAAATCGAAATTGATTACAAAAACAACTATTGATATTAGAATCATTATTGAAAATAATAAAAATTGCATAATCTTGGACTATGTGGGAATTCTAATTTTAATACGATTGGAATCAAAAGTAATAAGTAAAAACCAAATATAAAATTAAAAATATTATTAAAAAAAATTATACGAATAGAAAGAAAATATAAACGTACTTACATCATGTTTATCTCCAATATTCACAAGGAAATATTTATAGACTATATTTTTATGGAATTATTAAATGAAATTATTTAAGATGTGTCTATGATACCTATATAGGTACTAAAAAATTTAATAGGTACGAAAAACTTTCAATGTTTATCATTCATTCAAACAAATGGATGAAGGGAATTGTAATTACAAACAACAAGTGTAGTTATTAAAAGATAATTACACCTTTGTAGACAATACCTTACTATTTTTCAATTATTTAACACCCGTTTTGCATGTAATTCTTTTCTATATGTTTTTTTTGATAATCGGTAATTGTATTTCTTTCTATTACTTCAAATATTACAAGTTCGGTTAAGCAGTGTTTAAAATCCATCAAAATATTACAAAAATTACCCCATCACTCAACAGGTGATCAGAAGCCCCAAAAAATATAAAAGATGTCCAAGTATTGCTAAGAAGTAAGTAAACAACTAAAAAGGTACAAACTCAAAAAGATACAAACTCAGTTTAACCAAAAGTTAAAAGACCATAATTATCCAGGTATCGATGGGAAGTCAAGTGCCATTCTTTTCTATATGTTACCCGCCTTCTTGTAAATGTCCCTAGGCAGGTCGATTGAGTAGTCTACTGTTCCCAATAGGTTATAATGGTTATCTTAATGTTTTTCTTCAATATATCACTGAAACCATTGCAACAATTTTCAAACACTACTAGACAATTAGGCACTTAGAAATAAGCAATATTAAATCATTTGTACTGTCATCTCAAAATGTTTCTTGTGAACAGTAAGGAAAGGAGGGGATGGCCGGTGCGATCGAACCCAAGGCGGAACGGCGAGTACCGCTGTCCTGGCTAACTGCACCGGGCAGTTGGTAAAACATTTACTTTCAAACCAATTTCACAAACAGAGAAGGTATTTATTTAGAATATTTTGCATCAGTTCATCTATGTGGATGAAACTAGAGAAGAACAAAAGGAAATCAACTCTCGTTGAAACGGACTAACCCCAGGGTCAAAAAGTCAAACTTGGCTCAACCCTAACCTTACCACGACAAGCCCAATCCAAACTGTGGTGCTAAATTTTCCGATGGCACCAAAACTAGAACAAATAAGCTTTCCATGCATAGCGTCCAGGCAAATTAAATTCATGAATCATGACCAGCTTTCGTGGTATGGTCATTTTCCTGGTTATGCAGATATGCATCTCAATCTCTACCTCTGACTGCAATCAAGAGATTCAAGACATTTCCGCAATTCTTCCAATGTTTGGGAACGTCAAAATCAATGGCACAAAGCAGCTTTGCTACAATAATCCCTGTTTATATTCAATACCTAGCATACTCTCCAAAGCATCAAGATTAAGAGATGAGATACTGGAAACCGTTGCTGAATCTTATCCTGTGAAAATTTGCAGGGCGTCTATCACTGCTTGCTTGATAACCAAAAGATGGGCAATACATACTACAATCCATGACATGTTCTGCTTATTCATCAAATAATGAGACAAAATCAGACAATTTCAGTTTGCAGAACTCTATTTAGAGCTTCAAATGGTCAGGAAGTTTCATACAGTTTCCTTTGTTTAAGCTTCAAAATGCAAAAAAGAACTTTTGATGGTATAGCTTAAACCATATCAAATCTTTTAGTTTCTCTTTGAATGTAAAAATAAAATAATAAGAATAAGTAAAAAGTGATATTAGTAATCTGATAATAGTGTTATTCTGCTTCGAAGTTTTTTTTTTTTGAAGCGAATAAATGTGTATAGAGAGAAATTCTTGTTTAATTGAAAAGTAAAATAAATATCAGAATAAATATTAAAATAAGTGAAAAATATGTAAATTAATAATAACCAACTAAATTATCAAAATATATAATTAATTTGAAACATGTATACATCATATTAAATATATATTATTTTTATACAAAAAATAAATATTCCGTATACATGCATACATCAGAATAACTTTGTTCCATCCCTCTTGCAAAATAACTATTCTGAAATAAGTAAACCAGAATAAAAATTATTATTCCAAATTTATTTCAAGTTTTACATAACCCAACGGAATATTAATTCTTATTTTGAATTTATTCCAGAGGTAATTCTGGATTCAAACAAGGACTTACAATCTACATTAGTTTGGATATAGAAAGCTTAAACAGAAAGAAGATAAAAAACAGTATGAATTAAGTAGGGACCTCTTATGTGTCAAAATCATCCAAACCACAAGGAAGAGTGAGGGAATCCATCTTTTCGTCAGACGCCCTCTGGGCCATTTTGGAGTGGCTCATAGCCATCATTGTCAAGAGATCTGATTTTGGCATAATGAACTGGAATGCACTTTAGGAGGACTGCAACACCCATGCCAACAAATCCAATCAGGACGCCGTATATCCATAGGTTCAAACTCAATGGTATTGTGCTTGCAAAAGTTCCGCAAAATTCAACTATTATTATTTGAAAGATGACTGTTGCAATTAAGATGGCTGAAAAAATCCAGCTACTGAAAATCCCACGGAAAACATTGAACTTCTCCATTTCTCTGCTGTTTATTTCATTGAAAACCTAATGCAAAATAAGATCAAGACAATTATTTGTATTGATAATCAAGCATTTTATAATAGAGACACAAACAACACAAGGAATATTGGACTATTCATTGTTACTGTTGCAACAATGGCATTCAATGGTAAAACTTCTGAAGCCAAACGTTAGGCTGGTAATGCATTAGAATACTGCATTAAAAAAATGAACCATTTAATGAAAATTTTTAAGCTAAATCCCTACTTGCAAAAGCTGCATACCGGATCTGGGTTTGATTCATAATAAGACATGCCTATGCTACCATTTTTGGCTAGTTTTATTGTATATGATCTTCTGATCTTTGACAACATGAAACCATCCCAATTAACCTGGACTTCTTGATCTTGGTTATTGTCAAAGACCTGAAATTAAATGCGTCTGAGTAGCAACTAGAAGAATTCCATTACAACAAGCACACACACGATCCGTCTTTGTCAACTTATAACTACTGGTCAACAGAAACAGAGTCTTAAACATGAGACTTGTTTGAAGGAAACTACTCTTACGAAAATTCAAGCTCCTCTCATTTCTATCAATAGCACATGAGTTCACAATCAAATCAGTGTCCATAATTCACGTTTTGTGTGGATCACATAAAGTCTAGAACTATCTTGTAGTCAAAACAGATCATCTGCCTTATAACTAGTTTGTCTTTGTAATCTAGAAAATGTCACATCATAAATTATGTTCACAACAAGGGTACAGCCATTAATTCAATGTCATGATACCCTGCTTTAGAAATGTTTAAAAATTCCCCTGAGAGTAAGGTGCTTTAGACATAGCTTATATCAGATTGATTTTAAGAAAGTATTTTACAAGAAGTCAAGCTCAGAAGAATTAAATCCATTCTACTTCCAATTGTTTTGAAGAGAGTGTGGAAAACTGGAAACATATCAGATTATTATAGGATTGTTTGTGTGAGAGGTCAAGGAAATCAATATATTCTGAAACGGAAATTGGGGAACTTAATTAATCATATTTTAAGGCACAAAGAAATCAGGGATCTCCACTAGTCACACAAGAATAGCTTCCAGTTTTCTCTTCCTCAATGCATGGACCTGATGACTACCATACTTGAACCATCTAAGTGAATGGTTTGGTTTACAAAGATATCTCTATTATTTAAAGATTATTTCGACAGAGAATCAGTACAATCTTACTCAGGTAGTCAATCACATGCCCATAGGATTTAGCCAGTATACCAGCTAGGCAGCTCACCAATGGTTCAGCCAAATACGTAGACTGCAAAAACAGGCTTTGCTAAAAACTGCCAATCTTACCTGGCAAAATACAAAAGTATTGAATATGAATGTTTTGAGAACGACTTCTGCGTGTGGGCCACTAATATTTAGAAGCTTTTTTCCATCAAACATTAGGATGCCGAGTACAGTCAACTGATATATGCTCTGACCAGCAATATTCCTCCACATAATCCTAGTGATAAAGCTTTCAGCACGACCAACTGGCGGTCTTTTCATCATTCCATCATCTGGAGGTTCTGTTGCCAATGCCAAAGCACCTAATGTATCCATAATCATGTTGACCCACAGTAACTGAACAGCAGTGAGAGGAGCCTCCCCTGAGAATAATTTAAATTAGGCATCATCCTATCAGCTGATCGAAGCAATATGCATTCTATACAGACCTTATAGAGAAATTTTATAAAACCAGTGCTAGTGATACCTGTGAAACAAGCAGAAACAAAATTGACCATTAGTGCGACAACATTAACAGTCAACTGGAATTGCACGAACTTCTGAATGTTAATATAAACAGCACGACCCCATTTGGCTACATAGGTGATGGTCGAAAAGTTATCGTCCAAAACTATTACATCAGCATTCTCTTTTGCAACCTGTTTCCAGGAAACACAACAAAGAGCATATTTAAGCAATATTAAAGTTGGTTGACATAGTAGTACTAAATGAGAACTATGAACCATTATTTATGTAAATATGAAAGAACCATCAGTAAAAGCACCAGTTATGATACCAGCAAACACTGCTGTTGATGATGATGATGGAACTCACTTTTGGGCTTCCCCCTGTCTACTATAGCCTTTATTATATTTCATGCTTATCTAACATAGTCTGCTTATTTAAAAACACTAGAGTCTAGCTACTCATATCAAATTCAAGATGATCTATTACAAGTACTAGAAAATTAATCCAACAGGAGAGAATGCATTCATGTTGCAAAGCCCATATCATGGGATATGACAAATTTTGTGAGAACAAATTCATGTTGCAAACTGCACATAGTAGCATTCCAGTAATTACTTCTAACAAGTCAATCTAAATGATGTGTCAACATTGAACTTTAGAAAGAAAAAAAACTAATGTTAAAGAACATATGTATGCTAGTGAAATTTTCCAAAAGAAAAAATGATATACGGACCCCATTTTCGACCCCAAAATCGACCCACCATCCAATGTGGCTTGTGACATGGCGGTCACGTGAAGCGAGCTCCCCTCCTCCTACTACTATCATTAGTCTTGCTACAGTAAAAGGTAAGAGACAATTAATGCTTCTTCATGCTCTTATGTAACAACAGAGCTCTCCTTCAACTTCGAATTTGGAGAGAAATCCAAATTTCCACCATAACCTCCCTCTCTTCTTTCGAAATCATCCATTTCTCCGCTTTGTTTCAACAAATCTCCTTTCATCTAATTTCCTCTTCTTTATCTGCTACTTCTTTCGATTTCATCATCTACTTTCTTCTAATTTCTTCATCTGCTACTTCATGTCGAGAAGAAATGTTTTTGTAACTCTTGCTGTTTCATTTATTGTAAGGTTCAACTACTCAAAAATTCTTTTTATTTCATTTATTGCAAATAATTAGATCTGTATTTTTGTTTAAAATACTCAAAGTTAGTTTCGTTTAATACACACTTATTTAATGTTTGTTTAATTTTTTTTTATTTGCAAAGTTTGTTAAAGGTTAGTGTATTCTACAATAAATGTGTCATTATTTTCTTATTGTGAGTCCCTTCTCATTTTCATATTGTCTTTTTGTTTCATAGTATTTCGTTGTAGTTGTCATATTGCCTTTTTGTTTTCTTACTATCTCTTTGTTTCCTGATATTTTACTATAGTTGTCATATTATTATGTTGTCGTTAACTTTAGTTGAGTTTTTCCATTCCTCATTGTCATTTGACTATCATTGTCTTGTTATTCTAGTATCACTAGGTTTGTTTGCAATGTTCTGTTCTTTAATGTCATTTGTCTGTCAATGTCATATTATTCTAATGTCATTGGGTTTCTTTATGTTATTATTTTCAAAAGAAATATGACCAAGTGTAAAATATTATTAACTTGGAGGACAATCTTTGTGAAACCTGCGATTGAAATCGATATAGTGATAAGTAGGATGTAAATAGTAATGGAGAAAACAAGAAAGTAGAGATCAATGTCGATCATGTCGTTGATATGAAATTTTCTAATAATGAAGTGGAAGTCAATAAAGTATGTTTTATTGATTTGGAGAGTCTTCCACAAGATACAATCCTAATAACTCCTACAATTAAAATAGAGTTTAAATCATTCTGTAATAGTCTGAAACACTACACAACTTATACAGATAGTGTAAGGTTTAATGTAAAGATATGATGCTCTTGTAAGATTCAAGTGATAATCCATATAAGAAAGCTACCTTCACTTGTTGTAAATAAGGAAAAAGTCCAATGAAGCCTTATGACTTATTGTATGGAACAAAGCTTTCAACAATGACATAATGTCAAACTCAAATAATTGTTCGTTTACATAATAATGGCACATACAAGATAACGTACGTGAACCATGAGTATAACCATAAAACATTAGTCAAGTCACTAATGCAATTGCTACGTTCGAAGGAGAAGATGACGTATTATATAAGAGAATAATTACGAACAATGACCTTACTGGAATACCTATATCCAAAACAAGGACTTCATTTGTTATAAAAGCTAGTGGACATGAACACATGTCGTTCATTGAATAAAATTATAGAAATACGGCGAAAAGAATGACAACCCTCCAACTTTGTGAGAGAAATGCTAAAATAATTCATGTTTACTTCCTTAACATGTAAAAGAAGAACCGAAACTTCTTTTACAAGATGGATTTCAACAAAACAAGTAAATAAAAGAATGTCTTCTAAGCAAACGCAAGATCAAGACTTGCATATAAGTATTTCAACGATGTGGTATCTTTTGACACAACATATTTTTAGTGAACAAATGGAATGTCATTCACCTCTTTGTTGGGGTTAAACACAATGATTATTTTGTGTTACTTGGATGTACATCTCTGTCAAAGAAGACAATTTCAAACTACATATGGTTGTTCAAGATGTAGTTGAAATGCATGCATGGTATTCAACTCAAAATTATACATTATGCAAGCAGTGAAGTATATCTTCCCTCAAGTAAAATATCGATTGTACTTCTGACATATAATGAATAAAATCCTGCCAAATTTGAAAAATTGGAGTCTAATAAGAGAGACGACGAAGAAGATTATGCAAAATGCAGTCTATGATTTCTTAAGTGTGGAAGAATTTGAAGATACTTGAGAATAAATGTTGATAAAATATGAATTAAGAAATTTTATGTAGCTAGAAAAGTTGTGTCAATTGTAGCAAATTTAAGTGCCTGCATTCATCAATGACATCTTTTACACAGGTATGCTTCCCTACTTTGTTATGATATATTTATTCCTATTATGTGTCATAACGGTGTTATTACATTATTATAGTGGTTTCATTACATTGTTATAATGATATCACTATAGTGTCCTAGTAGTGTCATTACCAATCACATTCATGTCACCATGTCTACAACACAAAATAGTGAAAGAACAAATATATTTTTCGATGATTACATAAATTCGAAGACAACACCAAATAATTCATCCAAAAGTATAAAGTGGCACTTCAAGCTAAAAGTAAAAAGGAAGTACAAGTTGAGTTCAATTGTGCTCATAAAAGACCAAATTTGCTTATACAGTTTGTGTTCAAACAACAACTTTGTGAGACATATACTTCAACCATGTTTACGAAGTGTCAAGCGGAGATTATTAACACCATGTATTGCAAGATTTCACCAACAACATAGAATGAGAGTCGACTTATTTATTCCGTGAGTGAGCTGATGAAGTTAACAAAACCACTATCACATTTGATAAGATACACACGATTGAATGGGAGCAACACAATATGAATCTAATATACAAATATCAATCATTTGAGTACATGAGAATACCATGTAAGCATATCTTTACCGTAACAAAGAATAAGAGGATAAAACATGTGCTTTCTCAGTATTTACTTGATAAATGGAAGAAAAGCCAAGAACAATTGTATATGAAAGAAACATATGTGAAAAACAAATGAATGACATTCTAGGAGGATACGAAGACATTTAACGTAGATGTTCTTAATTTGTCGAGATTGAAACTATATTAGAAAAGAAATATCTCAAGGTTTGTCGAAGTTAAAACAAATGCTCTTAGAAAACTAACTCCTTCCACAGAACCAATATATTCATTTTCATTTACTTCGGATACCAAGAATGAAAATATGTAAACACTTGTCATCAAATATCCTCATCATGTTAATAGACTCACTAATAGAAGGAAGTCAACAAAGAAAAAGATTATTGTCAAGTATTTTCAAGATACTCAAAAGGAAAAAATAAATAAGTATAGGCAGAAGACCAATTAGACTATCAATTCTAACAATCAAAACTAATGACCCAACAACAGAAAACTTGTATTTTCCCTTTGGATTTACTATTCCAGAAGTTTCTTCCAATGAAAGCCCGTATTGTGTAATTCATGATAATTTACGAACATATCATGAAGCTATTAATGTATAAGTAAAATCGTTTAAGAGTACTATCAATGTGTTAAGTAAAATAGTATCAAAATATTGTCAATGTATCAAATAAATTAGTATCAAACTACTATCAATGTATTAAGTAAAATACATATTAGATATTACATTATTATCAAAGTAACAAGTAAAATATTATCAAACTACTATCAATGTATCTAATAAAATACATATTAGATATTACAACATTATCAAAGTATCCAACAAAATACTATTAAACTACCATCAAACTACTGTCAATGTATCAAATAAAATTATTGGTAGTATTCTTGCTCGTTATGAATGCATGTGCCTGAGATCTTTGTTGCATATTCTTAGTCTATTATGCAGACAATCCATCCAATCTACCTTTTGAGGATATCGCACAACACACTCACAAAGGTCTAGTACCTATACATGCTAGTGATCCAATGACATAATAGGTTAGACATTGCATGTAAGAGATGGTCCATGGTATTGTCAGGCATTATTTGAGCTTTGTCAATCTACCCTTGGGCTAAAAACCATGTTGCATTAATTCCTATGAAGATAACATATTTCACTGATTGACCAAAGACCCTCTCTATAAGCTTACCAATTATAGTTCCAAGCAAAGTTTATCGACTACTCCTTAGATTATCCTAACCTCGAATTTATTAACTTAAACCACTACTTCTACAATAATAATGTCGTTTTGTCGTGTACACCAACAACATCCTGTATATCCAATTTGATTACGTCATTGGTGAGAAAACTATTTGAGGATATTACACGACACTCACAAAGGTCTAGTATCCGTACATGCTAGTGATCCGAAAACATAATAGGTTGGACAACGTAGTTTACTTGTAAGAGATGGTTCATGGTATTGTCAAGCATTATTTGAGCTTTGTCAATCTACCTTTACGCTAAAAACCAAGTTGCATTAGTTCCTACGAAGATAACATATTTCATTGATTGACCAAAGTCCCTCTCTTTTTCTAGGGTCTCAATGAAATAGTCTACGACTTGAAGGATAAAAAAAACACTATATTAACTATAATTACACAAGAAACAAAATTATGTAGATGAAACTATGGTAAGTTCTTATATCCAAATTAATGTAAGTACCATACGTAGGAGTGTCCTTGAAACGTGATATTTTTAAACAAATTGGTTCACTGTACCATAACACAGATTCATATGGATATTCAAGACTAGTCGGCAACTCTAACACTTGCCTTTCTTTGTTATTTATGTCATAAAATACCATTCCATCTAATCCTTTGACTTTTATTATACATTTAGAAAGGATGAGATCTCTAGTTTGGGAAAATCATTACCTTCCACCATCCTCTTCAACGACTTGCTCAGGGAGGGAAATGACAAACTCAGACTACACCATGACACTATAATGACAACACTATGATATGATAATGACAAAAATTATACATTATATATTTATACAATACAGAAAAATTCATACTTGTTTTGCCATCTTCGTACTGTCCAATCGTTGATCTCTTCCTCGCCATGTGTTTCTTCTTACTCGTTGACTTCTTGGGGGTTGTCTACTCTACTAGAGTTGCTTGGGGTTGGTCTTACACTACTAGAGTTGTTTGAGGTTGCTCCTACTTTATTTGGGGTGCTTGCCTGCTCTACTGACGTTACTTGGGATTGGTCCTCCACTATTAGAGTTGCTTGAGATTGGCCCTACATCTACTTAGGGTTGTACAACATCTTCAACTGAAGTTGGCTATACCAGTCACTCCTGCTTCTTCTTACTCCTTTCCAATCTCCTTATCCTCGAATCGTCAAGGAGGTTGTGATCTCTTTTTCTTATCTCAGTTGTAGCTACTTTTGGCAAATTACGAAAATCATTCAGGACTTCTTCGATTATCATGTCAGGTATTGTGTCTTGGTGCTAGTGGTTGAGTTCTTCAACTTGAATTTCAGAATCTCGACTCTCTTTAGAAGCCCTCAAGATCTTTATCTATTCCACCAAAGTGACTTTATCCTGCATGAGAGCCCTTACCTCAACTTTAAGATGAGCTATCATGTCATCCTTCTCTTTAAGATAGACGTCAAATATAACTTGTTGCTCATTTTACTTTGCTACCTTGATCTACTAAGCGAGAGAATCGACATAGTCTAACACTATTAGTATTATTTCCATATTGTTCGTGCTCTCAGGAGGTTCACCATCACCTTCTAATGGTCTAAGTGCACCATCAGAAGAAGATCGATCATCGTCTTCAAGTAGATTTATTACATAAGGTAATTTGTATCCTTCCTTCTCATCAATGGGTGTAAGCTCAAGGAATCGTACTTACACACACGGAAAGAAAACATATTACATAAGACATTTGTGTATAAATAACTTACTTAAGTGATTTACTCGTTTAACTCACAATAGTCTTAGATAAGTCGAGCAATCTTCACTTTGACTAAGGGAAGAGTTGCGACAAATCCCACTCACGACCCCAATAACTGATGCAGGATAGAGGTCTTGATGTATCACTTGTTCCGATATTAAAGTGTTCAAAGAATCAAAGTTATGACATAACACTGGAGAAATAAATATGATTAATACGATATATCATATTTCAATGGCACTACTATGACATCAAATAATAGAAAAAGCCTAATAATACACAAACACTACCATGACATCCCAAGACATTACTAAGATACCACTATGACATCAAATAAGAAAAGAAGCCTAACAACACACAAACACCATAATAATACCACAAAACACCGTTATGACATCAAATAAGATGAAAAGCCTAACAATACACAGACACCATTATGACAGTCCAATGACATTATTATATAACAGTACTAATGACACCACTATATAATAACACAATAAAAACTTTATGATATCAAATAACTAAAGTATACTTACCAAAAGAATTACCAGATAATTGGAAGAGGAATCTATAAGCAATGTAGCTTACATTTCACTTTAGATAATTGGAACAGGAATCTATAAGCAACTGTTCCACCATGAAAATTCTTTAATTGCAAACAAATCATCCATAAAGGCTCTAACAGAAATAGGAGCAAATCATTAGGAAATAGGTATAATGCAAAAAGAAATAATCAAAAGTTTGACAATATCTTTGTTATCCTTTGGTATTTGTTGCTCTTCTTTCTTGGATGGAAAGTTTTGAAGTACATTCTCACAATATTTGGCCACTACAATTTTTAAACCACTGAAATGTCACTCCATAACGATAGATAGGATGGACGTATACTGGACCAATGATGCATCGTTTGCAATAGACAACTCCAAAAATAAACAAACGTCTATTGAAACTTTACCAGAAATTTAATAATGTAATACCCATGTTTTTTAATATCATAATATACTGTTACATTCTAGACGAAAAGGTTGTCCACTCATAAGGGATTCAAATCAAAAAAGTGTTCAAATGGAGACTTCAAGAAAATCTCTTGTTGAACAGGCTTAAATCTATCTGCATATTACCTTCAACGATGAAAAGTATAACAAGATAAACAAAATAGTAACCGCATGCAAAGAAAACGAAGATAATGACATACAATGACAAAAAGATAACATATTAGTAACAAAGAAAAAACGATCAACACACCTCAATGTCTTTAGCAACCCTACTTGACTTCTCCATCTGATTTTGTGAAGAACTGCTACTTTCAACTTCACATAATTCACTCTCAACAACCTATTACCCTTTTCTTATCATTTCGTGTAGAGATCGAAAAGGAGAAAAAGTTTAGGCAATTGCAGGTAAGGCAAAAGGAGAAGATGATGAAGTAGTTGCAAGCGAAAAGAGAAGAAGATTTCAACGATTTGAAATGAAAAGAAGGCAAAAATATTTCGCCTTTTCAACTCTCAAAGATGCACGAAAAAGGAACCATCACCTCATCTAGAAAACAATTAATGTAGGAAAGAGGGAGCTCGCTTAATGTGACCATCACATTGAACCATGTCAGATAGGTCGATTTTGGGGTCGAAAATGGGATCCAAATACCAATTTCCATAGAAAAACTGTTAGGAAGTCAAATGTACGACAAATTCTTAAAATAATAATGGGAAAACTATGATGATAGGGTTTTGTTGCAGAACCATAAATTCATTGTTGCAATGATGAACAAATCATAAGGCGTACCTCTGTTCCTGTTATTCCCATAGCAAAACCAATATCAGCCTCATGCAAAGCAGGAGCATCATTAGTTCCATCTCCAGTTACGGCAACAACTTCAGAATGCATGGTCCTCAAGTTTGTCACCAAGGTATGTTTGTCCAAAGGCAAGGATCGAGCCATTACCTGCATTAATCCTTGGCATATTAGAGAAGACTTTAATTTCCTAAAGTTCTTGGCAAAGTGAAGGCATATGAAAAGCATAAACCTTGATGTCAGGTATTAAGTTCTTCATTTCCTGGGAACTCAAGTTGCGAAACTGTTGCCCTTCTATGGCTATACCATCATCTGTCAAAATACCGCATTCTCTGGCTATTGCTTTTGCTGTAAAGATATTGTCTCCAGTCACCATCCTCACCACGATACCAGCAGCTCGACATGCTTCAACAGCTTCCTTGACACCAGGGCGTACAGGATCTTTAATTCCAAATACAGCCAATAAAGTATACCCATCTGCAGGGATATCATTTTCACTTGTGATTGTGTCCTTGTCCTTAAAGGCCACACAAAGAGTTCGCAAAGCTTCGTTAGCAAAAGTGTTAATGACATGCATAACATCCTTTATCTTATTTTCTGACAAAGACACGGTATTTTCATTTCCATCAACAATCTTGTCACACATCTGCAGGACAATTTCAGGTGCCCCTTTGCAGAATGCTCGAATCACTCCACCACGTAAGGAAACAAGTACAGACATCTTTTTCTTGATGGAGTTAAAGGGCTCTACCTTTTTAATTCTGCATTCTTGTCTTTGAGCTTCAAAATCTCCCCCTAGATCTAAGCCAAACTCTAGTAATGCACGTTCAGTTGGATTACCAAGGACAGTTTTTCCCCCATCTTTGCCCTTAACTACTTCAGAACCAGAATTTAGAAAAATGCACTGCAGAAGAATGTCTAAAATATCATCACACACCAGTGACTTAAATTCATTTGCAGTTTCCTTCCTGTCAAATGTTTTAGATATTTCACAAGCCCAAATTTTATTTACAATCATATGGTTTGTCGTCAGTGTACCTGTTTTGTCAGTACAAATGCAAGTAGCAGATCCCATGGTCTCACATGCAGACAGATGCCTCACCAGGGATTTACCATCCATTAGCTTCTTCATTGCAAAGGCAAGGCTCAGTGTCACTGCCAAAGGTAATCCTTCAGGAACAGCAACAACAATAATGGTAACTGCAGTGGCAAAATAATCCAGTACCACTTTAGCATCATGTAAAGACCAGTTCAGCAACCCTTCATCACCAGCCTTCTGTATTAGATACCTTGCTAACAACACTACAAATGTTAAGATAGCAAAGCCCAAACCAATCTTCCCTATAATAGTTGCTACACCATTTAATTTAACCTGTAATGGTGTTTCATCTTCTCCTCCCTGGTTCAAAGTCTCCATTAGTCTTCCCCACTCTGTCCTCATGCCAACTGCTGTTACAAGCATTTTTGCAGAACCATCCTGCACTTTTGCTCCAGAGAGAAGACAAGGTTTCTCCTCATTTATGTTAACAGGCTCACTCTCACCAGACAAGCTTGATTCGTCTATTGACAAGCTATAACCGTATATATATAACCCATCTGCAGGAACTTGATCTCCTATGGAGAGATGAACAACATCTCCAACAACTAGATCAAAAATAGAGATTTTCTGCCGATATCCATCCCTTGTCACTTGAACAGTAATCATCTGTTTTTCTTTGTCTAATTCCTTAAATTGCAAGGATTGTTTGTAATCACTGACAGCTGTAACTATTACAACTAGAAATATGCTAATTAAAATTCCCAATCCGTCATACAGACCCTTTGGGAAACCTTCAGTAAAATACCCAACAACTCCAGAAACAACAGCACAAACTATAAGAATGATTAAAGTCAGATCTTGCAGTGACTCCCACACAAATATCAAGAAGCTTCTGGAAGGCTTTTCAATGTAACGATTGCAACCATATACATTTTGTCTGCTTGATAACGAACGAGACTCAATTCCATCATCAGGAGATGAAGATACTGCCCTAAAAATTCCAGAAACACCATCATGCATCTTCAAGATCTTTGTATCATGTCCACACACAATGGATGCTAACTCATCAGCATCTATACGAAAACCAGCTTCTCTTACAGACTCTGAAAGCGTTTTTGGAGTAGCATCCCTCGCAGCTGAAAAAAGAAGGAAATTTGAACTAACAATGCCAAATAGACTATTTGCAGTAATAAGACAACTCGGTGAAGTCAATACCGTCAATAAATGTCAAGGCAGCCTTGTTAACATAAAGAGCAACCCTAAGTTTCTCCTGGCAGAAGAAAAAGAGTGAGGAATGAAAATGCAAGACAGAAACCACAACCATCGTTTTAAACTTTTAAAATGAAGGGCATACTAAAACAGATAAAACAATGAAACTTACTAGCATTCTGCTGCTCGCACACACACAAAAAGGAAGAAATCGAAAACGTTGCAATTCATCATATTAGGAATCTGAAAAATACATATTCCTCTTGGAACGAGTAACACTCAACAGGAGCACAAAATTTACTAAAGAAAACTTACAACTAGACATTGACGGTAGGTAAACCTATATTATCTAATCAACCAATATTTAATAAATTATGTAAATGATTTGGACATAGAGAATGTAGGGGAAGGAATTCGTCTTTCCTTTGACCAAGGAATGCCCTCAACATGTAGTTACTGCACATGTTTTGATTTCTAATCCAATTAAACTCTCTTTCAAACACATGGACTAAAAAAGCATTAAGTGAATCCCTCCCCTCCCAAATAGAGGTGGCATTGAAGAGTAATTTGCTTTCCATTCCTTTCCAAACTTATGCAAGCACTTCTTAGAGTCAAAGGAAAATAAGTTCCCATGAACCTATCAGCCATATTTAGAAATTCGATGTAGACAAAATCTTGAGAATTACTTCACATTAAAATACTAGTTTGAATAATTGAATTCCCTACCCCTCTATTCAAGGAATTCTTAATTGACCAGCTCAAGAACCATCATCTATCTCCAATCCAACGCCTTATGCTATCCTTCTCCCTTCAGCTGCAAGCATCAGATCGTTACTTGACATTAAAATACTAGTTTGAATAATTGAATTCCCTACCCCTCTATTCAAGGAATTCTTAATTGACTGGCTCAAGAATCATCATTGATCTCCAATCCCACGTCTAAGGCTATCCTTCTCCCTTCAGTTGCAAGCATCAGATCAACGCACAATACCAAATGGGCATCATTCTAAATAAAGAGTGATCCTTTAGCTGGTAGAGTAGCCTGATCCAAACAAGTCTAGCAACTGAGAAATCTCTATCCTTGATCTTGCAATCGTCTATGATCCTAAAAATATGGTTGCCTTCCATCTTATCATAAACATTAGTACAATTACTACTGTCATTGGCAAACGTATGGTAATTAGTTTTTAAACCTTGCTTTGGTATTAAGATGTCTCAAATCCACTTTGTTGACATCCTAACAAATAATCAGATATGACATCTCTTCTTCCTCCTCTTTGTCGCAATGTTGAGCTTTGAATGCTATTACTAGGACTGCTAACAAAATTAAGCCAGCTTGTGTTTAGTTTGGGTTGCATTTGGTCTAATCCTTGTCCAAGTTTGATCTGCAATAAATGATTTCAACTTTGAGCGCTTTTTTTGGTCGATATCCTAATGAGTCGAATTTGAACATCCACCAGCTCATCACTAGCTCAATTCATTACATAAGTTACATATATATTTCTCATAAATTTATCGATATTTAGTGATATAAGCCACTTGCATGTGTTTTATTTATATTAATCCATTACACATCATGTGGTTTTTTTATCATTTTCCAGCACATATAAAGTATCCTTTTGAACAATGGTTCTTAAGTTATAACAGATTCATGTATTGTAGTTAACAACAACTACGTAAAGATGCTAAACTCTTATTGAGCTCAATTTCAGAATCGAGTTTTTGTTCACTGTTAGAGTTATAGTTTTATTGAATATATGAGTTAGTGAGTTATTGGATATCCATTTAGTAGAGGATATTCTTTAACTCTCTATATATATGTAACTCTCTCTATCTAATAGAAGTTGAAGATCTTTATTTTTCAATAGCATCAACATGGTACCAAAGCACAAGTCCTAAACCCTAATTTCTTCTCTCCATCTTCAACTACCGGCCACCACCTCACCAGAAACCACCGCCGCCGCTGGATCTGCCACCGGCCAGTAGCCCCACGTCGCCGTCAGTCTCCAGTAGGCTCCCCCGCACCTCCTACCGCCACCCCTCCTCCTGCAAGCACCAACCAACCCGACAGCCACCGTTGATTGGTCCTGTAACAGCAACCGAGGTCTCCGGCGACCCCCGTCCCACCGAAGGGCTATTCAACCCTTGTTTACCATCATCCGACATCTAAGTCATGTTGTAGACCTCTTTTAGCCTTGTTTCTTCTTCGTTTGGGTGTGGATTCGTGAAATCTACACGGTTTTGTGCCTCTAGACCGTGTGTGGGTGTTTCCAATGGCCTTTTTCTTGTTATGTTTCAGCCCGATATACGTCAAATCAGGTTGTTATCTCCTCTATCTTGCAAAATCAGATCATATATATTATCTATTTTATCATGACTGCACGTGAATCATTAGTTAAGAGCCTTAGTGACACTTCTAAAAAGTTAAATGGCAAAAACTATCTACTTTAGGCTTAAAGTTTTGAGACTTTCATCATTACACATCGAAAAATCAGCCATTTTACCAAACCTCCTCCGGATAGCAAGAACGTGATTTATGACGACCGATTTGCAGATGATGCCGCCATCATTTCATGGATGGTCAACAGTATGAAGCCTATTGTGGCTAGGAGGATTATGATGTTGAGGCCTACCAAGAAGATCCAAGATACTCTTCATCTTACCTATGATCATAAGAAAAATATATCTAGAGTTTTCGAAGTATATGAGCAACTATTCACTCTTCGTCAGAAGGATCGTTCTATTATAGAGTATTTCACATTACTGCGTTTTTTATTAGACAAGCTTGAGGTGCATCAACCCTTAACGACTGACATTACACAGATGAGACAGTATCAAGAAGAACTTGCAATAGCAATCTATCTCTTCAGTCTTTCTCATGAGCTCAGTTCTTAGATCCAAGGACAGATCCTAGGAACTGACAGTGTGCTAAATCTACAGACTACTTTTGCTCGAGTTCTACGCATTTCCACAGACACTCCTTCTTCAGTCTCAGATTAGTCTGCTATGACAGCCACGCATGGGCGAGGGCATGGTGGTTCTCATAGTCGTAGTCGTACAAATTCTGAAAGACGGCCTTGATGCAACTATTGTGGCAAAACAGGTCATTGTATTGAAAGATGTTGGGACTTACATGGTCGGCCCTCGTCTTCTTCATCTGCACATATTACTACAAAGTTTACACCAGCCACTTCCACCAATAAAAAACAAACAGTCACCATCTCACAGGCTAATTATGACAAGTTCCTACAACTACAGGCCACTAACTCTACCGCCACTGTCTCTTACTCCACTTCCACAGGTACTAGTGTTGTCCTGACTTCTAAGAATTTTTCTTAGACAATTGATTCCGGTGCCTCTTCCCACATGTCAGGTCCAAAATCCTTTTTACTCATCTATCACAATTATCTGATATTAGATCTGTAACCATCGTTGATGATCGATCTTGTCCAGTTGCTAGAGAAGGGGTTGTGCAAGTCTTTTCCCATTTCTCTCTTAATAAAGTCTTATATCTGTGAATCTTCTCTCCATTAGTGTAATTACCAAACAATTACTTTGTTATATGACTTTTTTCCTTTTCACTGTACTTATCAGGATTTACGGATAAGAAAGATGATTGATTTGGACCGTGAGCGCGGAAATGGTGTGTACTTGCTGGTCAATGACGAGATACCTCAGTAATCAGTATTTGTGGCTTCCACTTCAGAGTCGTCTTCACTATAGCACTACCGGTTGGGTCACCCTTCTCACCGAAAACTTCAACAAGCATTGCCATAGGTAACTGTTTCCCAGTCTGAGTGTGAGTCGTATCAGTTGGGAAAGCACCATCGTGCTTCCTTTAAACAATTGTGTTTTACGTCTAGTTCCACCTTGTTTGAGTTAGTGCATTGTGACATCTAGGGTTCTTTCAAAGTCTCGTCTGTGTCAAGTCACCGATACTATATTGTTTTCATTGATGACTTCTCTAGGGTATCTTGGATATATCTGTTAAAAGACCGTGGTCACATTTTTGATGTACTTAAAGTTTTTATTTCAAAAATAAAAAATCAATTTGGTATTAACCCTAAGTGTTTGCGTATTAATAATGCATTGGAATTTGTTCAAATCAAAGTTGAATCTTATTGTACATCTCTAGGCATTATACATCAAACAACGTGTCCTTACACTTCCTAGCAGAACGGGGTGACAGAACGTAGGCACAGATACATTCTTGATGTCACACGTACCATCATGTTACACATGAAGGTCCCCAAACAATTATGGTCAGATGCGATTCTTACTGCCACATACCTCATAAATAGAATGCCTGTCACCCCTCTCGGGGGTGAAATTTTCCTTCGACGTCTTCAGAAAAATACCACTTTATTTTCCTTGCCTCCTAGGATCTTTGACTGTGTAGCATTTGTCTATGACCTCTCACCTGGACTTCATAAACTTTCTCTCCAGGCAATCAAGTGTATTTTTGTGGGATACTCCAGAACTCAACGTGGATATTGATATTTTCATCCACCTTCTGGTAGATATTTTATGTTTACGGATGTCACCTTTTTTGAGTCCTTGGCATACTTTGGTGATTCTGATATTGAAGGGGAGTGTACTCCTTCACTATCGATAGTTGAGTCTGTTACCCACAGTCGTCCACCCAGCCCCAGCAGACTCTCCTCCCTTGCAGGTATAGCGACGTCGTAAGCATGGTACTAAATGTCTACGCGTGGCACCGAAATTTTTCCGACACGTGTCTTATTTTCAATTTACCGATATGACTTCGACACGATATCGAAATAGAAGTTTTCTGAACAAATGTAAATTTTTTTTACCGTGTTTCCAGCGACACGATTCCGACATACCGATATTTCCCCGACACGTGTCTATTTTTCAATTTATCGAAGTCCGACACGAAATCGGCATCTAGAACCATAGTCGTAAGAGACCACCACTTTTGCCAGCGGTAGAACCAACTTCTTCCTTAAATGCAGATCCATCTCCAAGTAACTTACATCTGCCCATTGCTATAAAAAAAATAGTCGTTCCTCCACTGCTTATCCTATCTCCAATTTTGTTACCTTTGTCTGCATCCACAATTCCATGCCTTTGTCTTGTCTCTTTCCGTTGAATCTATTCTCAGAAATCACCAGAAAACACTTTTACTTCCCTAATGGAAGGCAGCAATAGATGAAAAGGTAGCCGCCTTGGCATCTCATAACACTTGGGAGTTAGTGACCCAACCTATGGGAGCTCATGTAATCACCTGTCGCTAGATTTATACTGTCAAATACAAAATAGATGGCACAGTTGATCAATACAAAGCCAAATTGATAGCTCAAAGGTTCACTCAGACTTATGACATTGACTATGATTAGGCCTTCTCTCCAGTGGCTCGCCTTAATTCTATTAAGATTGTTCTATCTGCGATTATAAATAATTCCTAGGAGTTGTGCCAGCTAAATGTAAAAAATGTCTTCTTCTATAGTGATCTTACAAAGACTGTCTTTATGAAGCAACCTCCAGGGTATGTCGCTCAGGAGGAGGACATAGTATGTAAGCTCAATAAAGCAATCTATGGCCTAAAACAAAGCCTTAGAGCATGGTTTGAGAAATTCTGCCACATAGTGTTGAATGGAAACTTTTAAAAATATGTTGTGAATCATTCAATCTTCTACAGGAGATCTGATCAGGGATGTGTGCTGCTTGTGGTCTATGTAAACGATATTCTCGTGACTGGCAGTGATCAAGGAAGCATTAAAGAAGTGAAAGAACACCTTGCATCTCATTTAGTCGTTAAAGATTTGGGCAAACTAAGGTATTTCCTCAGTATCGAGTTTGCCTATGTTAGTAGAAAAATGATGTTATCCCAAAGAAAGTATGCACTTGATCTTCTTCAATATATAAGAATCTTAAGATGCAAAACAAAAACAACCCTATTGAACAGTCACCACCCTTTTAAGATACCAGTTCTGAGCTGTTGGATGACCAAAATCAGTATAGGATGCTGATTGGCAGGCTCATTTATTTGACAGTGACTCAATTAGATATCTTATACGTTGTTAGTTTACTGAGTCAGTTCATGCACAAATCGAGAAAGGTACACTGGAATGGAACTTTGTGGGTCATTTCCTATGTGAAAAGTTCTCCAGGAAAAGGTCTAATCTATCAAAAGAATGACCATGAATGTTATGACAAACTCAAACTCAAGATATGCAGGAGATCAAGGAGATAGGAAGTCTACCTCTGGTTTCTGTACCTATGTAAGAGGAAACTTTATCACATAGAGGAGCAAAAAATAGAATGTGGTGTCACATTTCAGTGCAGAGGCAGAGTATAGGTCCATGACACAGACTGCATGCGAAATGGTGTGGATCAGATCCCTTCTTTCTAATCTTTGCTTGTCACCTGAGGCGTCAATGTCAATGTTCTGTGACAATCAAGTAGTCATTTTCTTTGCCAACAATCCTATCTTCCATGAACGTACTAAGCATATCAAAGTCGATTGTCACTATGTGCTAGATATAGTATTAAAAGAGGTCATCTCTATCCCACATACTCATTCATCTGAGAAGTTAGCTGATATCTTCACAAAAGGTTCACAAAAGATCTGAATATTAGGGTATTCAAATCTCGATGTACCAAGCCAAGTCTTCTTGATGTGTATGCTCCAACTTGAGGGAAAGTGTTAGAGTTATAGCTTTATTAAGTATATGGATTAGTGGGTTATTAAATATCTATTTAGTAGAAGATATTCTTTAACTCTCTCTATCTAATAGAAGTTGAAGATCTTTATTTCTCAATAACATCAACATTCACATTGAGCTCGTCTATTATCTGAGCTTTAAAGGAGTTGAACATTTTAAAAGTTACCAAAGTCAAACTTGAGCTCAAATAACTCAAATCAGCTCAAACTCTAGTTGAACTTGAGCTAAGTTTTTGTAAATCAAATTGAACTTGAGCTTGGTCTAGCTCGATCAAGTTCAACATAATTAGCACCTTTAAAGTCAACTGTGAACCGTCTACCATCAATACTCACTTATTCAGCTTGCAAAATCACCTACTTGACCTTTTCGTCATCAATAATAACACACAAGTAACTAACATATGAGCTGAGAGCTACCCTAAACCTTTGCATTGAGACATTGTTAATAATCATCCCAATGTTTAGAAACTAAATCTTTTGTGCATTGTTGTTAGGAGAATGTATCAATCTAATGTTGGAAGTAGTATATCAGTTTTAGTTTTTATTTAAAAAATCATAAATTTCAATCATTAGTAGGTCAAACTCTTCGGCTCAAATTCACGATGGAATTCTTGCTTGATCTTTTCATCTTACCTACATCAAGTATGGCACTTGGATTATATGCATCGTGGTGATTTGCACCTCATTTTCAGTCAACATGGCTTAGAACCTAAGACACAATCAGAAGTGTCTTCCTTTTATTTTGAAGTCCCATTTGAAACTACTTTTAGAAATATAACTTTTGATTAAAAGCCAGCTTTTTCCCAAAAGCTATGTATTACAGCTTTTCTATTAACATTTTTTTAGTTCAAGACACATTATAGATGCAACAAGATGCTCAATAGAGTTGGCCTACATGACCCATTTATGTGCAATTAAAAGCATCCCATTCCCATGGGAACACAAGTCCAATTCTTTTCCCTTCATGATCCCATTCTCATAGGAATTTTATTCAAAGTCAATCCAATCCATGTACTAAATGTGACCTGGGGGGGTTTGTGCATCCAGAAAGTAAAGGAAATGATTTGACAGGATTTTCATTTCCTGTTGACCATACAAAATAAAGATGTTTGTGCACTTAACCGGAAATGATTTCAAAGGAAACCCAATTCCTTCACTTTCCAGAGTATATAAATTACAACTCTTTTCAAAAACTCAAAATGAAGAAACTCTTCCAAACAGACTAAATCCATTGCCCATTCTGGTCTTAACCCCATTTCTAAGAAGGCAAAATAATTTCGATTTCTTTGCTTTTATATAAAGGAGACATTTTTTATGTAGGTGTCTACATATAAGGAGTATGTTGGCAACTTTTTATTTTTCATAAAGACATCAGGAAGAAGAAATAACCGTATAAATATACTTATTAGATATCCATAAATACATAGTGAAATTTTCATTTAAATCAAACAACCATTAACCTCTAATCTACAGGCCTTAAATTTCAACATATTTTGTCAAATTGTAACCCTTAAATTTTAGATTAAAATTTAACGGTGAATATAACTCAAAATAGGATGAAACCTTAACACATAGTAGATTATATTATAGATTAACTAATTATATAATTAGATTTTATTTTAAAAAACAGAAAACTAAAATAAATGAGGTGTCTACAGGAAAATTTTACTATAAACACCTACACAAACCATTTCCTGTTATATAAAATGGGTAATCATTAGTTTAGGAGAAGTTTGCAGTTGTTAACCCCATTCACATTTGACAGCCTTTGTAAAGTAAGTTTCGTTTACAGCAGCATGGATAAACATCCAAATGATTCCATGGCTGGAAACAACTGGATGGGGTCACCAGCTAATCAAGGGGCCCACGCTATCACGTAGCCAAGGGTCAGGGATAAGATAAACATACATGAAGCTGAGTGGAACAGTGAAAATCCCCAATAATTCGTTATTCGTCCTAGGGGCGGCTTCGGCGAAACTTCCTCGGATTGCGTAGGGATAAAGCAGACGACTTACGAGAAATCCGACGTCGACCCAAAAATCAACCCTCATACACCAGACATTGGACCACCGGCGGTGATCGGATCCAAGCACCAGAGCCAGAAGCTCCCGCCAGAAACAACGAGCGTACGATAGCGCACAACAGTGCAGAAAGAAAGAACTCTCTTCGTCCTCCGGAAAAATTGAAACTTTCCCAGAAGAATAAGAAAAAAAAGAGCAGATCTCTGCATTTCTTCTACCACATCCAGATAACTCAATCGAACAACAAATCCACTAAGTTCTAGCATCAAGAAAACGACGACCACAAGATCTAGAGGAAGAGAGGAAGGAGATGGGGGGAGAAGAGAAACCTGGATGCTCCTTCTGGCGGCGTCGGCCTGCTGCCGCTTCTCGAGGTTAGCGGTGTGGCGGAACCGACGTTTCCTGTTCTTCACGACAGCGACAGCGTTCCTCCACCTCTGGAGCACCTCCTCGGAGGAGTGCTTCGGCTTCACCTCGAACTTTTCCTTGAGGTAACTGTCCATGGTCAGCTAGCTAGATTGCACCAGTGGACAATGAGGGATCATGGAGGGACCGCGAATGGGCTCTGGTCTCGCCTCCTCTGGGGGCGTTTCAGAAATTTCTTCGGTTCGAAACGGAGACGAGGGAAGAAAGAGAGGAGAGAGATGTTGTTACGGTAACGGAAAGCTTGGTTTGCGCGATGGATTCGGCTGAAAAGGCGAACCAGAGGCTGATTCCAACAATCAGTACGCAAGGTACGCCGCTGGACGGGTGGAGAATGGAGATGTTGGATGGATGGGGTTGTGCGAAACACCTATACATGACTCGAATTGAGAAAATTGATAAAATATTTTCAAAGAAGTCAAACATCCTTTATGTAATAACGTTAAATGGCTGCGATGGCCATAAGGTGTTTTTTTTTCCCACAAATAGTAAATTAATATATTCAAATAATACTTTACTTAACTATCAGTATCACTATCAATAATTAGAAGGGGACATTTTTTTACGTAGGTGCCTACATATAAGAAGTATGTAGATAACTTTTTATTTTTCATAAAGACATAAGGAAGAAGAAATAACCGTATAGATATACTTATTAGATATCCATAAATACATAGTGAAATTTTTATTTAAATTAAACAATTATTGATTCTTGGTCTTAACATTCAACATATTTTGTTAAATTCTAACCGTTAAATTTTAGATTAAAAATTAATAGTGAATATAATTCAAATTAGAATGAAACCTTAACACAGAGTAGATTATATTATAGATTAACTAATTATATAATTAGATTTTATTTTAAAAAACAGAAAACTAAAACAAATGGGGTGCCAGGAAAATTTTCCTATAGGTACCTACACAAACCATTTCTTGTAATTAAAAATGATTTTCAAATTTATCCAGCCCTAATATAAAAAGAGGAACAAGAAAATGTGACGACACGGTAGATCAATGGGATAAAAGTACCAAAAGACCTTACTTGTGGCATCAATAGCATCAGGTATAATGCATCCTTCACTTATTAGACTTACTGAAATATGTACTTCTTCTATCTTTCTTAATTCTGAATGTTCTTCCTTCTACATGCAATTCTGACAACTTGATTAATAGTAATTTACTTAATGATACCTTTCTTTGGGAATCTTATGAACAATTTCATTCTTTTTGCAATAACATTGGCATTAAGTTGGAAACTATATTAGAAGTTAAGTAATTTTTTAATGAAGTCAAAGTTAATCAAGATTTATCCCCTGTAAATCTACATGATAACATCTCTTTTGTAGAGAATTTTGCTTTTCTACGTTTGTCTTCACCACCTTAATGATCTTTGCTGTATGAAATATTAGAGAATTAGGACAGTAGGAAAAAAGAACAGTGAGAAATCTAATTAGGATGAATAAATGCAATATTATCGTTATAAGTGAGACAAAAAAAGAAAATTTTACCCCTACAATGCTTAGATCCTTGGGTGGGGGTAGAATTACTCAATGGTCTTGCCTACCTTCTCTTGGAGCTCGGGTGGCATCTTTATAAGATGGAATGATAATTATTTTGAATCATTAAACATTCTTCAAGTTACTTATAGTCTATCTATTAAATTTAAGTCCCATGAAAATGATCTAATATGGTGACTTACTGATGTTTATGGACCTTATGATCCCAAATTAAAAATTGCATTTTTATTTGAATTGAAAAACCTAACTAGAATTGTTAATGACAATTGCGTAATTAAGGGAGACTTTAATATTATTAAATTTTCTCATGAACATTCCTCTAAAATTAATATCTCTACTCAGATGACTGGTTTCAATGAATTTATTGAAACTAATCTTTTTGTGGACTTTCCTCCTAATACTTGCCTACCTAGTCTAATTTTCAATCTCTACCTACTGTGGTGAAATTGAACAGATTTCTAATCAGCACCAATTGGTCCTCCAAGTGTCCTAATTCCCTTTGTATTGGGAAAGCAATGGTAGTATCTGATTACATACCAATTATCCTTGATACCAACTGTGTGATTGGGGACCTCCTTCCTTTAAATTTTATAAATCTTAGTTGTATATCCCTGATTTTTGTGAAATGGTGATAGAATATTGGTTAAAAAACAATGATCCTTACATCTGCTCGTCTCCTGTTGCTAGTCTAGCACATAAACTTAAAAATCTTAAGATGCATATAAGAAATTGAATTATTCCTGTTAGGGTGGACAAAAGGAATAGACTAGTATCCATTGAGTCCTAAATTTCTAAGATTGACTTAATGACAGAATCCTTGCCACTAAATAAGGATATGTGGGATCTCAAGAAAAGCCTCAGATCTGAGCATTATAACCTTTTATTAGAGCAGGAGACATATTGGAGACAAAAATTAGGATTCAATAGCTTAAAGAATGTGACTTGAACACAGTCTTCTTTCACAATATGATTAGGTGTCGTAGGAGGATTAACACTCTATCCTCACTTATGGCAAATGACACTCTCCTAACCACTCCTGCAACCATTGGTTATGAAGTAGAAAAGTATTTTACAAAGCTATTCAATAAACATAATAAACAGGTGGGTAAGCTTGATTGGAATTACTTACTCTCTAGGAAAATATCTAATCCAGACATATTGGAGGTACCATTCACTTTAGCAAAGATTAAAAAAGATGTCTTTAACCTACCTAGTGACAAATTTCCAAGATCGGATGGATTTCCGCTAATTTTCTTTCAACAATTATGGAAATCCTAATGCAAGATCTCTTTCAGATGTTTCAACAGTTCCATGAATCTTGGGATCAAGAATTTCTGAAATCTATCAATCAGACCTTCATTGCTCTCATCCCAAAAAAGAAGGAGCACAGTGTATTAAAGATTTCAGACCAATTAGCTTACTTAATAGCTCCTATAAGATCATTACAAAATGCTTAGCTATCAAATTTACCCCTATCCTTAATGATATCATTTGACAACTCTCAATGTACTTTCCAAGTTGGGAGATATATTGAGGACTGCTATTTAGTTGTTCAAGAAACATTAAACTACATGAAGGTAACTAACATACGTGATTTCATTCTTAAATTGGATTTTGAGAAGACTTTTGACAACGTTAACTGAGAATTTCTCCTTAAGGCTCTCACGGGATTAAGATGTGGACCAAAATGGGTTTCTTGGATTAAGATGTGCATTTGTACAGCCAAATTTTCAATTCTTTTAAATGGTTCACCAAAGGACTTTTTGGAGCAATTGATGGACTTCACCAAGGTGACCCTCTATCCCCACTGCTGTTCATTGTGATCACTCATATTCTAAATAGGATGTTCGCCGCTGCTTCAAACAATAATCTTATTTCTAGGATTCCTTTTCCTAATGGGGGACCTAACATTATTAATATTCAATATGCGGATGATACCATATTGTTCTTGTCCGATAAGGAGGATAATATGATAAACATCAAAAGAAATCTTTGTTGTTTTCAAACCTGTTTGGGACTTAAAATAAATTTCCAAAAATCTTCACTTACTGGTATGGGAGTTTCTGATTCAACTTTAAATCGTAGTTGTGAAATATTAGACTGTCAGGCAACTAACTTGCCTATTACTTATCTTAGCTTACTTTTGCATCATAGAAAAGCCATTTTTAAATATTGGACCCCAATAATTGAAAAGATTTCAAATAAATTGTCCCTCTGGAAAGCACAATACTTGACATTAGGAGGCAGGCTAACTCTAGTGCATTCGATGCTTTCTGCAATCCTTACTTACTTCCTATTTGTCCTGCACTTCCTTGCTAAAGTAGAAAATGCTATTGACAAAATTAAGAAGCAATTCTTGTGAAAATCTGCTTCTTCTAGTCACAACCACTATGATTGGGTAAAATGGAAATCATTGTGTAGATCAAAAAAAAGAAGGGTTGGGGTATTATAAATTTGAGAAACTTTAACTTGACACTAAAGAGTAAATTATTATGGCAATTGTTTTTCTCCTCCTCAAAGTTGAAATGGCCCTTGTTGTTGTGTGCCAAATACTTTTCTTGGTTCTAGCTAGGTGTAATTTTAAATACCACTGAGAATAGATGCTCTCTACTATGACATGAGTTAAAAGCTTGCTTCAATATCATTAATAGCTTTTCTAAAATTGAAATAAGTAACAATGAAGATGTTATTTTTTAGGAAAATAAGTAGTTGGATGAGATATCTCTGAAATCTAAATTCCTTGATTTGTATGCTATCTCAAATCATAAAAAGGCATCCATTAAAAGGATAATTGAGCGGAATAGGAATGAGCCTCATGCTTTATTTCACCTTGACTCTAGTACTAATCACTCGTTAGCCATTCATAATCAGCTTGAATTGTTTATTGAACTTGTGAACAATACACAGTTATCTTCTGGGGTGGATAAAATGATTTAATTTCCTTCTAGTGATTATAAATTTACTGTTAAATCTTGTTATAAAATATCAATGATGGTGGCATCAAATTTTCCTTTTACAAAATAATCTGGAAATCTTAGGTGCCAACCAAAATTAAATTCTTCACTTGGTTGGTAGTTTTTAATAAGGTACTTACCAAGTATAATCTTAGTAAAAGAGGCTACGACGGCTCAAAGGTATGTATACTATGTAATTCATTCAATGAAACAACATTCCATCTATTCTTACATTGCCCCTTTGCTTCTGCAATCTGAAATTCTTTTCTTAAATATCCTTTATATCCTAGTTTCTTTCATATTGAGGATCTATTTAACTTCTTTTCTGATTATGTTTTTGATTTACCCTTTGTGGGGTTGAAGTATATGAAAGGAAAGAAATAATAGAATTTTTCGAGGAAAAGTTTCTATATTTACATTGATTATTTTTGAAATTATATCTCTTATGAACTCTTGAATAGATAATTTGAGTTCAGATTTTGAAAATGAGGAAACTCTTCACTCACTTTCACAAATGCAACAGGCATGGGAGTTGGAGCAGAGCAACAATACTGCTCCACAGAATCAAACTGCCCCAACTGATCAACCCTCAAACCTAGTTGGAAACTCTTTTGCTGATTAATTCCTCCTTAATCAATTTCTCAGAAGTTCTACTTTAATTGAATGTTGTAATTGGACAATGACATTTTTTGTTGCCTTTAGTATTGACACTAGGATTCTATGTTCTCAAATATTATAATATAGACATTATCTTTTTCTTGATGGTGGTTTCATAACCAAGAATGATAATAATATAGCTTACCATTACCCAAAAAAAAAATCTTACTCGTAACAACAAAACCAAATAAAGGACAAAACCTGACCAAGGAGAGAGTGGCCAAGTTAGTCAAAAAAAAAAAAATAGTCAACCTAAACAACCTTAATCACCAAACATATTTGTAGTAGGCGAAGATTAGTTGAATTGTTGGGTTCTTCAATTGCAACACTAAAACTAATGGAATGGACAATAAGTGCAATAATGTCCTATGCTACCTGAGTCTAATCTCAATCATGCTACATCTGTTGAATGGCTAGAAAAAAAGATGAAGTTGTCAATCCCTACCCTGTAAGCCCTATCCTGTAAGAAGGTAATCTACCTAACAAGATGTAAGATGTAGTATTTGATAGAAAAGTGAAGAAAGATTTCTTCCTTGTTGTTTAAAAGTTATAGCATCTCTATTAAACCACAAATACCAAAGGATTGCAAGAACGAGAATGATCCAACCTTTCAATCAAAACCATCTCAATGTCCACAAATATGTGACGACAATATTACATGAATTCAGTATTCGCTACTTTAGTGGTATGTGTGCATTTCTTAAAATCCTAATGATAGACATATATTTTCAACAATCCTAATGGTATACATACAGATTTCTCGGTAAAAAAGCAATTCTCCTTTTGGAGAAAGATTTTTTTTTAAATATATTGATGTGGGACAACAAGGGAAGACACATGAAGATAATAGAATCGAACTAAGATAACCAAGATAAACTACAATCTAATCTTCACATAATTAGAACTTCAACCTCAATAATAGACAATACTCAATTTTAACAATTAGAAGATAATATTATTAATTACTGTTGATAAACACGTAGTTTCTGTCATTAAATAGGAGAAATACATAACAAAAAGATTGAAATATTCCTAAAATATATTAAGATAATATCCTAAGATATAAAACTCCTAAAATATCTAAAAATAATACAGAAAATAATATTCTAATATCCCTCAAATATCTCAAGATAATATCCTAAAGTATATTACCCCTAAAATATCTCAATATCATCCTCATTACTAGTTCTCTTATAACCATAAGGTCTCATTGCGTACTTGGGATCAGGAAACATCAAAAAAGGGATTCCATTTAACTCATCAAATTGAAGTACCTATTAATTGTTGTTGTTGACATTTTATCTTAGCTAACTATAAGATGACGAATATCCTAATATCTAGTAGCTTTTCAAATAATATCTTAATTATCCCCAAAATATTTCAATACTATCCTCATTATTCTCTCCCTCTAAGAAGAACTCGACTCTAGTAAGTTATGTTTATGATATTGCTCCAATAAATCCTCGAAACTAGCAACACAATAGAGACATGAAAGCTAACGTAAAAAAAAAAAAACATAAATATCTGTGGACAAAGAGAAACTCAAAAATACCTCGATTAAGTAATAATCCTTCACATTAGAAACTAAATTTATATAGAAATCAAGTGGTAAAGATAATGTAAATAAATCCAATGATATGCTAGTGAAAACATGGAAAGGTTTAATAAGTCTAGCATGAAGGCCTTGAAATAGGTGACATGGATACCATTTGAAAAATAAACATAACATTACAAGATATACAAGAAATTCTTTATTCTTGTGATGTATACAAGGAATCCTTTATTCTTGTGATGTAAGTTTACTTCCACATAATATACATTACTTAATGCAAACTTCATTTGAATATCAACATGTAGATCCTTAAGATATTGGATAGATAACAAGATGAATTGTGTAAAATCATTATTAAGAAAATATAAATTTGGATTAAAGAAATTATGTGGTAAAATGTCAAGAACAATATCACTAATTAAACGATTTGAAGTATGTAATAATTGAAGTCTTCTAATTTTCTTATTATTTACTTCAATGTCATTCTCAAAATTTAAATTTATGGATGATAGTAGCTCAAGAGATACAGTAAAAGAAGAAAAATTGTTATGCTTAGAAAGTGAAATAAAAGGGGAACCAAGGTTAGATTCTATGAAAACCAAGGAAACCTCTACAAAGACAAATATATTATATTCTTGTGGAGATTCTACATTGAAAATTTAAGGTAATTAATCTAATTCCTTAGCATCACGTTCTTGAAGAGGTTCTTTTTTGAAATTTTGAAATACTAAATCTAACTTCTTTGTATAAAGTTTTTGAAGAGATTTATTTATAATTAGAGATAAAAGATCTGATTTCTTGACTATGAAAGGCTTAGAGATATTTAACTTTGATTTTGCAAAATATAACTTGAAGGACTTGCTTTGAAAATTTAAAATATATATATTATTTTGCATGTTAATGCAAGCTTACGTTTCTTAAAGTACTTGCCTTAAAATTTAAAAATCAATGATGATGCTGTGGTGGCGCAAAGTAAACTGGTTTGAGTGGCCACACTACGTGGGTGGTGTTGCAACGTTGGGGCTTCTCCCATGGCATTGTTGTTGCGAAGGCAATGTTAAAGATGTACTATAGGCATAAAGGGAAACAAGGTGGTGGTGATCACGAAGGGTGGTTGAGGGAAACACGCTGACAATAATTACGATGATATGGTGGTGCTACAACAATGATGTTGCAACAATGATAGGGTTAACAATGCAAGCAAAAAAATAGTTGTAGATTTTAATTTTTGAAAGGTGAATCTTTGTTGTTGGCTCTGATACCAAATTGGTGTGAAAAAACAAGGGAAAAATACAAATATAACAAAATCAAACTACAATTCGATTCAAGATAACCAAGATAAACTACAATCCAATATTTACGTGATTGGAACTCCAATCTCAATCACAAACAATATTCAATTTTAGTAACTAAGAAATAATATCATTAATTACTGTTAATAAATACATAGTTTCTCTCCTTAAATAGAAGAAACACGTAAAAAAATGAAAAAATTAAAATATCTCTAAAATATCTCAAGATAATATCTTAATATATAATACTCCCAAAATATCTCTATTTCCAGCAAGCCCTCTTTCTCCTCTCCTCCTTCTCTTTCTCGACCCTTTAGCTCCTCTCACTCTCTTTCTGATTTCTATCGATGCCAACCATCTCTTCCTCTTCTTTTATTTCTTCTCACTACCGCTTGTCGCCAATAGTCGTCCAGAAACATAGGCAGTTAGTATTGCAGGGGCATGGATAGTGTAGGGCATGGTGGTGACGTGCAAACCACGAGTTTTACTATGCTTGACTGTGCTCTTTTGGCATTTCTTCTGTCTTAGGGTCCCACACACATACAAAGGTTACAAAATACCAAAATACTACACAATACAGAAACCAGAAAAACACGAGCACAATAGAGAGAATTGAATACAAACTAATTATAATCACCAATATTCATACAACTTGTTTATCCAAACTAAGCGTTAACCTTGATACATGATTTACATCCGTTCTAGATTTCTGAACTGGCCAAAACGCAATACCAATCCACAGTATTGAGTCGTAATACCAATCCATAGAACTCCCATGCAGACTACAGATATTACAATTCTCGTTACTAGTTCTCTTGTAACCATGACTTCTCATTATTTGGGGTCGGAAACATCAAGAAGGGACGTCATTTAACTCATTTAATTGAATTGCTTATTGATTGTTGTTACTGACATCCTATCCTAGCTAACTCTAAGATGAAGAATATCCTAATATCCAATAGATTCTCAAATAATATTATGATTATCCTTAAAATATTTCAATATTATCCTTATTATTTATATAATAAGATGTGAAGGAAAACAACGCTATTTGGATGGGCCAAGAGATCTTGAAATGTAAGGAAAAACTATTCTCAATGACATGTAAGAAAAAAACTATTCTCAATGTATGAACTAGTTGACCAAAGGTTGTAAAACAACTATTTTCATACATGAACCTGTTGATTAAAGGCTATGGACTGTGGTTGCTCATTTAACAAAAGAAGGAAAATTCTATGCTACTCATGGGTGTTGCCTTATAAACTTGTAATTACCTATTAATAGCTTCTTCTTCTTTTTATAGCTACAAATCCTACTATCCATATATTTAAATGAATGGTCAATACTAAAAGTTTGTTGTACCAACCAAAATCTTTAGTACTTATGTGAATATGGTAGACACATCTAAGAAAAAAAAGATTTGTTTGGCAATAAGTTAGATTATTGATTTTTTTTAGTGTAAATGAGACTCATACAAAATGTCTAAACAAAATAAAGTATTTTGATTTGTATTTTTATCTATTGTCATTAAACAACCATTAATTCCATATTCTATTCATCAAATTTCTCAAATGATCCACAAACGAAAAAATGAATGAGCTTCTAGAGATACGAAAAATTATAATCAACTTAAGAATAGAAACTATTTCACAAGATTAAAAATTTTGGATAGCCACTAAAATCTTTGGTATCCACGTGGGTACCATAGGCACACCTTACATTTAATCATTTGTAGATAGTTCAGTTTGCTAAAGTTGCATATGAATTGCTTTTAGATGCAAGTACAATTTACATAGGATTTGAATTTGGATGTTAAAGTTAGTAGGAAAATGGCCCAATTACTAGGCTGCCATATAAAAAACAGTTAAAATCCATATAATTTGGATTGTATATACATACTTTTTTGTAAATTTTTTTAAATATTTTAAAAATCAATCTATTCCACAATTTAATCAATTTCATACTCTACAACATACTTTAATTTCATAATTTTTGTAGTTTACTTTACTATTGAATAATGCATGTAAATTCAATGACTGAAATTTATTGAAATTTCATCAAACTTTAGACCTTAAGATAAAGGATAACGAATTGCAATGAAAATATAATAAAATATGCTTTATACTATCTAATGTAATCTATATAGTTAAAATATTTTTAAATAAGTTAAAAATCAGAAAATAAGATGTACACGATCAACTTGGTCGTATACATGTATACTGCCTGATTTGGGCTCTATAAAAAAACAGAAACCTTCACACTAAAAATTCCTTTTTTAGCATTTTGATAAATTTTAGGGAAAGAAATGAAATCCCTGGAATAGATTCAAGAAGTGTTGACATTTTCACCTCTAAATAAAGCTCGTGGGCTCATGGCATTAAATAAGGACTAGGACACAACAACCATTTCACTAGTGGACAGGATAATGGTCGGGCAGGCCACATTCAGCATCCAAAAGCTACTCTGCAGGGGGCACACTGATGCTTGTCATCGAATGGAGCAAATAGAATTTGAAATACGTTTATCTTCTCATGTCCTCCACTCCTTCCTCTTCTCATGTTCAAGTGGGCGTCTAAAATTATATTAAAGAAGTGTTTTTTTTTTTTCGGCAGAGGAACATTGAAAAAGACTTTAAACAGTCATGAATTACATCAAGGTCTTGTTTTATATTATGTGTGAAAGTTGAGAAATACTATTATTATTAGGTCTTGGAATGGAATGGAATAGATTTATTCCATTCCTATGTTTGATATGTAATGGAATTGCAGAATGAAATTGACAAACAATTCCTTTCTAATATTTGATACATAAGAACAGAATCGAAATGGAAATATAAAATTTGGAAGATTAACAACTACATATTAACAAAAATATCTTGTCAATTTGGAAAAAAAATTAAAATAATTTTTTCCCATACACACTACAATATACACATACACATAAAAGTTTTAATATAGATAATCTTTTCTAAATTAACATTAACATAGATAATCCTTTCTAAATTAGCATTAACATTAATATTCTTGGTAGAATAAAAAAAATTTGTAGGAAAAGAAGACAATAAAAAATATTATTATTCTTTGTAAAAAAAATACATACACAAAAAAGAGAGGAAAAGAAGACGAAAAAGCAAAAAAATACAGAAAAGAGATGGTTGTAGAAGAGAGAATGTCGTAGAGGAAGAGGAAGCGCCTCCAAGGAGGAGGAGACTGACTAGACATGGAAATCGACCGGTTCGACCCAGCCCAGGCCAACCACAGCCTCGCCCTGTCTAGCCCAGCACTAGGTCGGGCTAGGCTAGGCGCACCATGGGCCGTGCCGAGCCCATGTGCTAGGCTCCCGTAGGCCCGTAGAATAGGTCCATTTTGGCCCACAAATGAAGATTAGGCTAGGTCAAACCTGACTGGCCTAGCCCAGAAATTAAAAAAAGAAGGACTAGAGCCCATGGGTTCGAAATAAAAAAAAAGTATTCGTAAAGTTCCTCAAGAATGTTACCATGCAATGATGTAAAACATTTTTTGTATTTTTTTATTTTTTTTAATGTATTAAAAAATATTTTTTTTATTAATAACAAATTTTAATTTTAAAATTTAAATTTTGGCCCAATGGACCGGACAAGCCCAGCCTGGCCCATGGTCTATTAAAAGAGGTTCGACCTGGCTAGGCTCGATCCAGCTTGCAGGCTAGCCCGACATGGTCCAGGCCCAAGCGGGCCCTCACTTTTTTGGGCCAAGTCGGCCCAACTAAGCCCACATTCCATGACTAAGGATAATAGACGTCGAAAACACACTATGGAGGAAGAAGGATAGCTGTAGAGGAGGAGGAACGACCGTAAAGAAGGATACACGAGGTTTTTAGGATGATTCCCAATGAAATGGGAATCAAATTCATTACCTCTCGGGAAAGAATAAAATTCCCATGTTTAATGGAAATTTGGTTCCCAAGGAACTTTCATTCCTATATCTATTCCAAAGATTTTTTTGTACCAAACATTAGAATGAAATTCTCTCATTTCATTCCAGTCCCCATTCCAACGTACCAAACGCTACCTTAAGAGATAAACGGATCAGATTAGGTCGCCAACAAATGCCTACCCTTATCATTACGTAACAAATCAGGTAAAAATCCACAACTACCCAACAAAATCTCTATCTTTACCTGTTTCGAAGATATTGAGTTGAAATAGGTGAACTAGTCCTATTAGACCCACGTACAAAAACCCTACTCTTTGTAACGACAAGAGTAGCTCTGCTGTACTTGCAGAAGTCAAGACCATTACCTTCTATAACAACAAAACACAGTATTATTTTTACTAAAATGGCTACCTCACGCGGTCTACCTAACAAACGCTAGAAAAATTGGTGAGAGTTACGATCCAGCCAACGGCATGGCAGCACGGTCAATCACCAGTAATTGCATTTCTATATTTTTTGGTTGTTGTAAATGTAAACTTAACTTTCTAGATACACGTGTTAAGTTATAAACGTTGCTCAAAGTAAAGATATTAGCAACCAACCACTATAGTTTGGTTAGAAAGCTCCCCCAAATAGAGAGGCCGGTAATCTCGCGCAAATGTTTTTCAATAGTTTATTTTTCAGTAGTTTGAACTTCTATACCTTTTGACATGGTTGAACTATAAAAAGAACATGCATGTATATGATGAACCTACACACTGCATCATACAACATCTCTTATCATGTTGATATTTATTTAGAAATGACAAGACGGCTAGAACGATCCCGTGCTGTATGCCATATGCACAATTATTTACAACTTGCATTACGCAAGCAGTAATACGGGATCATACACGAAAGCCAAAAACCCTACGGCAAATTCTCATGTGTGAAAAAGAAACGAGAGTTTAGGACTTACGGAGAGACATGTGAAGTCTTTTTCTCCGGCGGCTCATTCACACTGAATTTATAATGCAAAACTAGAACAGGAAGTATCTTCAGAACCAACGTGGCTGACCCGTTCACTAAAAATCTGCACCGAACATTAGACTTAAAGACCTATTAGAACCATTATTAGAGAGAGAGAGAGAGAGAGAGAGAGAACCAGTTGCAGCCTTTTTCGTTTCTAAATCGGCAGGAGTTAGTTTTAAATTCGACCATTGAGTCCTTTTGTAAAAAATACATATTTGAGACTGCCAAATCAAATGGCCGAATAGTCTCCAATAGAAGGCCGTCCAAGTTGAGAGGCAGGTGAAGAGGAGCCTTATCCTGGCGTCTATTCAGAGACATGGTCAGAACAGTTTCATTGCTTGCGTATATGTTCAGATGCCTGAGGCTTTCGACATATCAAAACTCAGGAGACTGTCATCAGCAATTTCTGCATGTAGAAAATGCCCATTCAACAATTACAGTTTGGTAACCAACTACCATGGTGCAGTTTTTTTTTTGAAAATGGTAATCTAATTTTTATATATATTCCATAGGCAAACCACCTATAAAGTCCAAATTGTGACAATATTACAGTAAAACAGCTCCACAGGTAAGGAACACGTAGCCAAAGTATTGAAGCTTAACAAAATATTACAGACCCAAAAGAGAATATCAGAGTAAAAATGATCAAAACTGCAGCCAATAAGAATTTGACCAATCAAAGGGGATTGTCGTCCACAAGAACAGGGTAGACACATTTTCATCCCCCGCATGTTGCTCAGAGTTTGCAGCCAAAGAATCAATTTCCATGCCTCTTGTTTGCTGAAAGGAAGAGAAGGAATGCAGAATCTCATTTTTTTCAAAACCTGCACTCAAACACTCAACCCAACAAATAATCAAAGATATAATGTCATTAACAATCATGTATTTACTATTGAGAATGTCCCTGAAAATTCTGTTGTTCCTTTCCTTCCAAATATGCTCAGAAGGAAAGCCAAATATGCTCAGAAGGAAAGGAAGCGGAGGAAAGTCCCAACGAATAGGCGTAGATCTGCTAGGCGTAGATCTACAAGAAGGCGTAGTTTGGTCGAACTGAGGAGAGAAGGAGGGAGAGACAGATCTGCGAGAGGCAGATCTGGGAGAGGAAGGAGCCATAGTTATGTTCCTTGCAGCTCGGAGGGGAGGCGTAGCACGGAGGATGAGAGAGATCTGGGAGATGCAGATCTGACCCTTTTTCTCCCATGTCGATCACCTTGTAGATCTTGGAGAGACAAATCTGAGAGGCAAATCTGTACCCAACCTCCATGATCTTGAACCCGATCCCCCTGGACGGGACCCCAAACACCCGCTGGGCGAGGGTGGGGAGCGCAGGGAACACAACGAGGACGACCTGCATCAAGTTGAAACGGACGTACATGCTGAAGGCCTGGTACCTGACGACCCCAAGGTAGAGGCAGAGGAAGGCTGTGAACCCCGCAAAGGGGACGGCACGGAAAGCAACGAGGAAGGGGAGGACGGGAGAGACGACGGCGGCAAAGGCAGGGACGCGGGCGATGAGGAAGCGACCGCGAACCTCTTGCAGATCTGAAAGAGACAGATTTAGGGAAACTGCTACTGTTGGGAAACTCCCGCCGTGACGAAGGAGCTGTCGACGTTCAGACCCCTCACGAGCTCCCTGAGATTGCGGATTAGGGACGGAGGTGGCGGGCTGATCTTTTCCCTTCCCCCTTAGGTGAGGCACGATCCGGTGAGAGCCGCGATTATGTCCTGGATCCTCTCCTGCTGTGCACGACCGTGAGGAGCAACACCCCCCACAGCAGGACGAGACAGGAACGAGGCAGCTGGAGGCACGAGTGGAGGCCGCAGTGGCAGGATCTACGTTGTCGATGAGGAGGCAGTAGCAGGAGGGTGGTGCTAGGCGACGGGGACCCCTTTTAGGGTTTCCTTCTCCCCACTCACCCACCACCAGAGACACGAGAGGCCGCAGTGGCAGGATCTGCGCTGTCGACAAGGTGGCAGTAGCAGGAGGGTGGTGCTGGGCGACAGGGACCCCTTCTAGGGTTTCCTTCTCCCCACTCACCTACCACCGGAGGCGCGAGAGACCGCAGTGGCCTACTCTTGCTTTCACAACTACCATGGTGTAGTTGGTCAGGAGGAATGGAACTTCTACCTCCCTTTCATGTTCGAATCTCACGGACCGCAAGGAAAAAATATATGCATATCGATATCAAAAAAAAAAAAAAACAATTGCAACTTGGTGGATCATGAGTGGAGCATCGTGTATAATGTAAAAAGAAGATATATCTCGAACATGAAGTACCCATGCTAGTTGTTGGTTCTAGAAAGATTGGCATCATAAAAGGCGATGCTGATCAAAAGATGATAGAAGCTTGCTTCAGCAGTTGACAATTTGAGGTGCTTCATGCATGCTTGAAGATTTTCATATCGTGCCAGTGGAAATAAACATAAACAAGGAGAGTCGGTAGCAGCAATGACACCAATAGGCAGTAGTACCTGTAATAAATGTAACCATGGCAAAAAGAGCATCAAATGTAAAATCTGGAGAACTAGCATCACAGTAACAGGAACATATATGCTGTGTTTGTCTTTTTAAATGCCAAGAAGCTGAGGGCAACAATAAAACAAGAGGCAATAAATTGAACTCTTTGCTTGATTTTACTGGATAAGACTGTCATCAGCTCTTTGCTTGATTTTATAAACTAAGACCTTCACCAACTCTTTGCTTGATTTTAAGAAATTAGACCTTCATCAACGTCTTAAGTGACAACCACCTCCAAGACTTTTTCTCCCACTTTTTTGCATGCATCCTCAACTAACTACAAGAAAGCACCACCACAACTACAATTCCAAAGTCATAAGTGCCAATTATGCTACCCGTGCCTAATATTCTAGTTTCAATTTATAACATTAATTAAAGTCTATCTACCCTGATGACTTGTTTTAACTAAATTTAGGTCAAAAAGGTATTTTAAGTATGTTGCTTTCTGTTGGTTCTGTTTAAGACTACGTTTGGTAAGGATTCTAGGTGAGAAAAAACACCCTAGAATCTCAATTCTGGTTACAGATCCCGGGGAGCTATGGTGTTAAGATTAATGTCCATGATTTTGCATAAGGTTTTCATCTTGTTTAGATACAATTTTTGGCATCCAATTTTTGAGGGTAAAAGGTCCAAATTGCCCTCATCATTTGTCAAACCTAACATGACATTTCTACCTCTCTTGACAATGCCACAGCCACCATAGCAGCAGTCAAATTTATTTCCAGTGAATCAACGTCATAGAATCAACCGTCGGTTTCGTGTCGGACTTCGGTCCGACAAAAATAGGAAACGTGTCGAACATCGGTGGAAATGTCGGTGGAAATGCGGTAAATTTACGAAAGTCCATGGAAATGGTAAAAAAACTTTTAATTTTAATTTGAAACTCTTAGATAAGCTAAAGTAAGTAATAATCTACATCTTAGACTACTTAGATCAACTTCTTCAATATATATCACATGAAAATACAGTATATAGACCTAATAGAAATATCCCGAAGTATAAATAATACATAAAAATACTTAATAAATGTTTAAAAACAAAAAGACTCAAAAAAGTTACCTTATATATGCTTAATACCATGAAGAATGCCTTGGTGGATCAAAATATTCTTTCTATACATCAACCATATTGTATTCTCGATGAATTTGTTGTCGAACTTAAGACTCTCTAGAACACATAGTTGTTCCAAGACATATGATTATAATATGTCTGATATTCATTGATGAAGTAGTGGTATTGTAATATTGACAGTTGTATTAAGAATCCCATTAGTAGATATTGAGGAATTATATATACTGATTGATACTGTCGAGGGATATAAGAATGACTTAGAGGACGTTCAAGTGGTTGCTCTTCATATTGTGTTGGAAGAGGTGAACAACACCTAACATGAGAATTAATAAGATGTAACTGGCCAACTTTTAACTTGACAAGGGCGAACAGAAATCAGAATCCTAAGATTACGAGATTATGGAATAAGAACGGTAACTTGCTAAATAATGGTTACATGTAAGCTCATTCATTTGTTCTAATACTTCTTGAACAAAGAAACAAGGAAAGCACACATATAGACGGTTTAAAAAAATATTACCTGTCATTTTGAACATGTAGAAATTGATTTTCAAAGTGTGGAAGAAACTTTGATAGAATAGCAGCAAAGAAGAAGCTCATAAATGAAATGACTCCAAATAGGACAAGTGTCAGACCAAATAACACAGTCCTTGCAGAATTTGGCTGCAGAGAAGTTGGATCTTCTGGTATTTTAGAGTCTCTCATTTGCTTAGTCTATAGTAAAAGAACTAGAGGCAAAGATTGCCAACGATGGGCTTAACATTAGATGTTCAGCATCAGGAAGAACTGGTACTACTTCATTCCATTTACGAAGTTGTAACAATTGATACCCTGTTAATAATATATATCTTAAATGAACATCACGATTAGGTATTACAGTAACATTCAACCAATAAAAAGGAAGTATTTGCATATATACTCCGAAATACTACTTAGATTACTGACATACCCCTTGTTATTATATAATAACTGATATATCCTTCAAAACTTACTCCATTAACATATATACCATTCTGTTAATAGCCTTACATTTTCTATTAGTATACGTCGTTACCCTCCACCACCGCCACGAGCCTCAACTCTACACTATCCTTTTCCTCCTCCTTCCATTGTATCAACTATTCCAATGTCTACACCACCACAGGTAATACCATTGCCACCACAATTTGAGATATTAGTTCCACCATTTACTCCATCAACACCAACACATCTGGATCCACCACAATTAGTACCTCTATTGTCACAATCAAGAATTCAAATTAATAAGGGTTACTAATAAATATAGTACTTTTATAAAAGTTCCTAACAAACATAATATACTATCATTACAATCTAAAAATTAAAAGAAAAACAATTGTCTTTGATGAGACTTCATATTTTGAAAGCATTATATTATTGCCATAACGTTAACGTTATCAAATATATCATTCTCAATGTAAGTAATCAAAGTATTATTCCTCTAATGATCATCCATTCGATTCCATAATTCTGTTTAACAATATTCATTACGAAAAAACATCTCTCCACAGTCGTTGTAGCAATTAGTAATGTTAATACCAACTTAATAAGTAAATAAATCAAAGGATAAACAAGATATCCTTTTTTCTTAAAAATCATATTCTTAACTAAAACATCAATTCATTTTAAACCAAGAAATTCATCATCAATATGTATGTCATAAATATGAGTCAAATTCATCACCAAGGTATAAAAGATCATATGAAGAAAAATCCATAGGATAAAATTCTACTAGACGGATCAACTTATCTTTATCAAATGCCTTGAATGAGTCACTTGGATCTAAAGATGCCATACAAAATAAAACCTCTATATTTGCTTCTGAGAAACGATTATTAAGCTCCTTAAATTGGACATCAATGATATAATAAAACAACTCAACATGGTAATGATGAAGGTTTGTTATTTATTCTGCTCCTCTACATAGACACCCTTAACATATATATTTATCTTCCATGCTAGGAACATCAATTTTATATTTTATACAAAATAAAGAAACTTCAACTAACAAATCATCTCAACCACCATCTTTCAAATTTTGTAGTCATTTTTTTGATGTCAACACTAAATTCATAATATTCACAATATTCTCATCTTTTTTCTAAAAAGGTTGAAATAAAATATGTGTAATTACTAAAATATTTCTCATCAAATGCAAATTAAGAACAAAATCAAAAGATTTCAAACTTAGCAAAAGAGTATTAACTTCAAGTCTTTACTTTCCCTTTAAACTATCTATCTTAATAATCTCAAGAACATGTATCACTAAAAAGAACATGACTATTAAGCTCACTAAAGAAGAATAACATGAATTCCATCAAGTATCACCAACACGCTACAATGAAATCTCTTGATTCAAACCTCGTCCTTTGAAAAGTTTACCGCTTTCTAGTACTTTATCAACCTCAATAAGTTACTACTCTCGATGTATGCCATATCATTTAGATGAAGATCCAATGATATTTACCACACTAGTTACTACAAAAAGAGAACATCCATGTGAAGTTCTTTTCTTTCCAAAGCAACTAATGCTAGTTGAAGTTGATGAGCAAAACAATAAATATAAAGTGCAGACTTATTTTCATTCAACAATAAAACCTACAATCTATGAAATTCACCAACCGTATTACTAACTCCATAGTAACCTTGACTTCATAGACTTGACAAACTAAGTTCATGTTCTGAAAATAACTTCTCTATTACAACCTTCAAGGTTATAGCTTTTGTGTTGGTAACATAAACAATTTCCAAAAATCTTTCAACTACTCCACCCTTCTTGTTCACAAAACACAACACAATTGCCATTTGTTCTTTATTAGAAGCATCACATGCTTCATCAACTAATAAAGAGAAGAATATATCTTTGATCTCTTCAACAATAACATTGGTTGTTTCTACTACAAAACAATTAACAATCTTCTTTTAGATATCAGATTAAGTTAAACTATCATTTCTACGAACATTATCCCACATGTTTTTGTATTCTTCATAGAGAAAAGTAAAATATCTCCATAATTCCAAATCATTTCCTCAATTCCTCGAAAGAAAATGAATGTTCATCATGTATTCATGTCCACAAAAATGTAAGTTAGTTCTCAAAAGAAAATGAATGTTCTGAACATTATTTGTAAAACCCTTCTATACTCTTGATGAGTTTTGTTAAAATGTCTAGAAAAAGAAGTTTCAACATGCTTTTCTTGATTCATCAAGGCCTCATAAACTCTCTTAGCTATATTATAAGCACTATTATGATTTCCCACATGTGTTTGTAATCTACTTTTCTTTTTCCAATTGTTGAAATTCTTTATCACAAATGTATCAAATTTCTTATTAGGTAACCTGGATAAATAACAAAAAAGACAAAACACAATATCCTTTGCAATACTATACTCTAGCTAAACAAGATATTGATCAAACAGAGTTGGTGAAAACTCTAGATTTTGATCAATAATAAACTTGAAATGAAAATTATGCTAGTAAGGTTGGCAACGTGGTTTTTATAAATAAATCCTTCGAATTTTATCTTGATCATTAAAAGGATACTTAGATATTTGTGGCCTTAAAACCAAGATCAGAAGATCTTCTTGATTTAACTCTACTCGTTTTTTCTTTGGAAAAGTGTGATTGTAATTAGTTTTTTTATTATTTTTTTCCCCTTTTATAAAAAACTTATCCATGAATGAAGAACACATAACCGAAAATATGATTAAACAAGACAAAAAACGCAGTAAGCACTAAACATAAGTATGAAATCTCAAAAAAAAAAAAACTTAAATTAATTATCTCCAAAACTTATAAAATAATTAATGTTGGAGTAGTCCCACATTGAAAAAGTGAGAACTGAGACTTGTGATTATATATAGATGGACTCCTCCACTTATTACCAATTGATTTTGAGTTGAATGTCTATATTTCAACATGGTATCAGAGCCAAAAGAGGTCTAAACGGACTCAAGTCCACATTCATCCACCTACATTTAGAAGAGACACTTGTTGGACTTAAAATAGGCCACAAGTGAAAGAAAGTGTTAAAATAGTTCCACGTTTATATATAGATAGATCTTCCATTCATTGTCAATTAATTTTAAATTGGACGTCCATATTTCAACATGATATCAGAACCAAAAGAGGTTCAAATAAGCTCAAGTCCATATACACCACCCATATTTAAAAGAAACGCTTGTTAGACCTAAAATAGGCTATAAATGAAGGAAAGTATTGGAATAGTCCCATATTGAAAAAGTAAAGACTGAGACTTGTAGTTATACATAGATGCACCCCTTCATTCATTGTCAATTGATTTTGAGTTAGATATCCATATTTCAACAATCAATACACAACTCATTACGCATATGCAGTAGCCAATACTCCAATCCTAATATATCAAAACTAGAACTCCTTGATTACTGAGTACTAATGTACAACCACTTAACCAACTTTGGCAATTGATACCAAACCTGGATATGCAAGAAAAAACTAATTCATATTAGATCAAGCATTTAAGCATCCTACTTTCTATAATCACAATTCCAAATTATTCAAAAATAAAGCACAAAAAGTCCAAAAATAAGGCATTTGCACTATTACAATATTGCATCTTGTCTATAGTATGCCCTACGCCCTTACTTCACAATTCCTATTTCAGACTAAAGGAGGGCAGGAGACTTTGTTAGACTACTACCGAGAGGACGAGGAAGGAGGAGGAAGAGGAGGAGGAGGTTGTATGCCTGTGCCAACAGTAGGATGAGAAGGAAGAGGAGGGTGTGCCACCGATAGGAGAAACTGAGGAATGGAGCAGGAGGAGATTGTACGCTTGTGTCGGTGGGACTCGACAGGAGGAAAAGGAGGAGGAGGTTGTGCGTAAGGCACCTATGCCAATGAGAGGAAGAGGAGGAGGAGGCTGTGTCGACGAGACTCAAGAGGAGAAGCCGAGGAGGAGAAGGTTGTGTGGGCGATCACTGCGACACTGTGCAAGAGTGAGGAAGATCGAATAGGGTTTTGGTAGTTTTTTTGGTAAATTTCATGATAACCCAATATTTAGTGTTATTTTTGCAAAAGTCCTATGAGATCTAAGACCCCACTAACCCCCACATGATTTCACCCTTGCATTCAACCAGATCCACTGGCATCAAAGTTAGTACCATCACCAAGAGCTAAGAGGCTTGCATCTTCGACTCCACTACCACAAGCTAAAGTACAGTCACCACAACCCCTTGTTTCATTTTCTCCTCCACAGAAGCCGTTTTTAACCCCTATTTTCCTACCTCCACTTGTTCTTTCTTCCATTAACAACCCTTTTGCCTCTAATCAATCTCACATCACCCTTAGTGGGGGTGGACTCACGAGAATTGCCTATTCTCCCACCAACTAATCTCACACCTCCATCAACGTTGCAATTTCTCCCTCCAGTTGACCTCACAGCACCACTAGAGGAAGACGACCCACCAACATTGCTTTTTCTACCACTAGTCGATCTCACGCAACCATTGACGAAGGAGGCCCTACTAGTGCTTCCTTTTGTACCCACGTTTTCCTTCAACGACCCACCTTCCTTTCATCCACCATTGAAAGAAGCTCTCCCACCACCCACCGTTGACGATCTACTACCACTACCACCTCTAAATCCATCAGGAGACCCATCATCATTTCTTTCACTACAATTGCAGCTTCCACTAACACTTCCAATTGAGAACCCACCTATTTTGCTTCCAACACCTACCAAAGTGGTGGCACCACCCTTGGTTGCTAACCATCTACGACTGACGTTATCATCTTTAGGTCCTTTTGATGGTGGCCCTCCACCTTCACCCCCTTCCACTGCCACCACCCTTTCCACCACATTGTTCTAGTTATTTCTTCAAAATTCTTTGATAAAGAGGGAGAAAGAAATGGGAAAACCAACAATCTCTCAATTTCATTTTATTATTAAGAAGAAGTATTTACATTATTTTATCCAACTTAGCAGTGTAAACTAACAAGAAATGTAAAGTCGGTTAACAAAAGGGTATACATACAAATGAAGTTTTGATGGTATACCAGTTATACATGGTAATGAGGGATTTAAGTAGTTTCTAGGAGTATGTACGCAAAGAACCCAAAAAAGAAAACACCAATTTCTTTTAGAGAAAGAAAGAACAAGGAAAAGCTGCACTATAGAGTAAAATAGAACAAATAAACAAAGAGGAGAAGATTAACACCACTTGTAGCAGTAATATTCAACCAATAAAAAGAAAACTATGATTTCTTCACAGGTAAATAAAGGACATGGAAAAACTGCAGTATAGCAAAAGTAAAAAAGAACATATAAAGAAACAGGAGAAGAGTAACACCACTTGTAGCTAAGGTTTGAAAACCACAAAAACGTTACCAAGGATAATTCCATCAATGGTAGCAAGCAATAACCACCAGTACGAAAAAATGTGCAATATTATAATAGCAATAACAACCTTTCATTGTGATAGGTGGCATACAACATCCAACCATCACATTCATCATTTGAAAGAACACAACGGCTTCGAAACAATTGTAATACTACACTTCTTCCATTTTAACATATGAACACAGACACAGACATGAGATATGACATAGAGCAAATTAGCAGATCCTGAAAGACAACATGTTTTATAAATCAGTAAAAAAATACGAGAAACAGTAAAAGATAAAAATTGGCATTAACTAACCAAGCTATCACATTTAGTTATGAAACTACCATTTACAAAAGTTGAAATTAAGACTTTCACGTGGAGGCCTCAGTCTTTTGCTCTAGACGAGAACAATGTCAATTAAATATTTTCTTAATGGAGCTTGCAATTTTGGCACAAGTTAAATTTTAAGAAATGGATTCGATTTCTATAGTTTTAATGATGCTGGGAGAGAAAGAGATGTGGTTTTCACATACTTATTAAGGGCACCTAGGCGTTATATCTTGTTGGGCGTTTAAACCGAATCCTTTCCGAGTCTGGACTCTCATTTGATCTTTTTTTTTGTATTCTTTAATATTGACTAAGTATAAGACATTGTTATTCTCTTATATTTTCATTTTGTTTAGTGAAGACTCATTAAAACATATTGTTTTTAACTTATTTAGATGTTAATGTGTGTTTATATTGATGCTTTGATGTTAATCTTATTAGATTGTTTTATTATCTTGTCACTTGTTATATATTTCAATGCTATTTAGGGATTAATTGAGTTAAGAATAGATATATCAATGTATAATTGCATTTAATAATATATAACATAAGAATAAAAATACAGAAAAAATATTTTATTTATTTTAACAGCACCTAAGTGCCCAGGCACCATAGCTCAACGCCTTGGTGCCTTAACAAGTCCATTTTCCTGTGACATTTAAAATTTGATTTCAATGTGATTGGACTTTTATCCTCTAACAAGTATATTGAATTCAAAAGAGTTGGGAACTAACTCCAAGCCTATCAATGTTACGAAGGCAGCTCATGTTGTTGCCTCAGGCCCCCACGCCATTCTAGGAGGAGAAGGTCCACCTCAGGCATACCAAGGCAACACAGGATCACCTTTTTAGTATTAGTTACTGTTCTATTTTCTATTTTATATGAAAATGCATCACTAGCTATAATGTACCACACAATGGTTCACACTTTCACTCATTCTGATCATTGTTATGAAAGTAATAATTTACTTTCATATCATCATTCACTTTGACTCATTGTTTTTTAAACCATATTTTATAATTCATCCCTTGCTTCAATCGGGCTAGCACTTCACTTGTCGCCTTGAGCAGTTTGAGGCTTGATGTCTTGGCATCATTTTTCAATTTGAAATATTTTTGCCTATGTATAGTATCTTAAGTAAATTATAAGAAAAATATATATTGCAACTTACCTAACTGTTATTTATTCATACGGCATGTTCAATTCACATAAATATAGTCAAACAATTAAAAAGAATACCCCAAATGTGTCTGAGGTGTGCTCTAGCAAAAAACATAAGAAATGGGCTGGAGACACGCAGGGTACATCGTTACATTTTCTTATTATGATGCATATTCCAATATTGCTAGGCAAATAATACTATGCAATTTAAAAACAGAAACAAAGAGAGAAAACCAAACTTACAATGGTTCAATATTTCTCAAAACCTACATTCCTCAAGCCTCTGATAAAGATGTTTCACTATCTGAACTTGTTTTACCGAGGCAAAACCCCTACATCTTGCACTTTCCTTGGACAAAGAACTTTTGCCTAATTAATCTTCTTGTAGCCTAAGAAGCCTACAGTTACAGCTGTAGAAGATGACTGAAATTTACACTTTTTTATCACCAGTAAAAGTTGAAGTTTGCTAACTTTAGACTAAAAGTATGCAAGGTTCTAAGATAAGTGCGGAAGGATCTTTTAGACTTTCCTTGAATAACAAAAAGTATTTCAAGAGCAAGAGAACATGTGTATGTAATCACAGAGAGTTTTCAATTTTGGTAGAAGACTCAAAATCCATTGAACCAAAAATGTCTTTCCCAATTGATGAAATCCAGTTTTGTAGGAAAACAATTGAATTTGAAACACGACAAAAAAAAACTACTGAGAAAACTAGTGCACTAGTTAAAAGTTCATACTCAAGGAGTCTTGTAATCTACTGATAACATACTATAGTCAGTTAATAAGTTAGAATATGATGATACAAGTATGGTGTAACATTCTGAAATCAACAATTGAAACTATGTTGTGGGAAGGCTGATTACTGATCATATAGGAACAGACTAATTAACAATTGTAACTTCAAATTACTTAAAATGATATAAATATTTAAAAAAACATATTGCAACTTGTAAATATAAGAACAATTGCAAATTTGCAATGTAAGAAAATGACAAAAGTAAAAATTTGAAAGAGTCAAAATAACTAACAATTACACAAATAAACTGAAGCATTCAATACAGAGATTGTCATTCTAAAATGTAAAAAATAGACAATATGATGATGTATTTGAAAACGCGATGGTCCAGATAAGATAGGAAACATGGTAATGCACAAGGCGAATGCCAAAACAACATCATTTTCCAAGCTGTTGGAAAATATAAAGAGAATCATCAAAATTCTATGGAATTATGTGGGATAGGAAAGATAACTTCGCAATGAATTAAAGAAAATGAGAAAACAATGTCTTTTGCTAAGCTGTCAGGGAACTCAAAGAAAAACAGTGACGTGCTTAATAAGAAGAAGGACAGATTATTCTAAGTGTTATCCCTTGCGTGTTTAGTAGGCTTCATAGCGAAGCAGTAGTTTCCTAGTTTGGGCTCTTTTTCTCCATATGGTAATAACTAATGACTTGTATCTACATGCGACGGGTTTCCTGTACTGGCATTTTGGTGACCTGCCTTCAAAGCTCTCTGATCAGATTATCACATAGACAACAATAACTGAAAATTGTTACAGCAAAAGTGGAATTTGAAGCAAGTAGATAAATCATTAAACTGTATATGTACACAGATAGGTCCCCCTCAAGCACCAAAAGTTGTTAGTTCAAAACTAATACTTAACAGATATAAGAAGAACTCATTTTCCTGTAGAAGATTATATTGACATCACAATAGAAAATCAAAGAAGTCCCCTTTCAGCAACACTCCATCTAGTCCAACAGAAACAAAATTCAAAAAAAAAAAAAAACAAAATCTCTGGTGAGGACCACTCTATTTTGAAACATCTACAGAAAACTTGGAAGCAAAGGAGCTCCTAAATACGGTACTGCCAACAGCAATACGAACTATCACAGGTATCACAGTAGAAGTAGAATACGAAGATCTTTCATCGGTAGAAATATATTACCAAAAGGCAAAGGGGAAAACATACCACCGAGAGTTAGACAGGGGGGAAAAACGCAGATCGGAAGCACGAGGAACGTTCTGAAGAACAACAGCTACTCATCACTATCATCAAAACGGGAAAAGAAAGCGGAAGGGGAGAGAAATCGCGGGCGAAGCCAAGGTTCTCCAAAAAAATTTGGACCATTTCTCGATTTGTGCGTGTCATCCTTGCGCAGGGGCCATGCTAATCTTCTCTGTATCGTTCCAATTTTATCAGATGTCTCCGAAAAGACACTTTCTCTCTTCGATTCTCTTATATGAAAGATTATATTGAACTTCCTTTCTAAGATGTGGGACTATCTCATCATGTCCCGCCCAACCAAACGAAACGTTATATCTCCGTGTACTGTTATTAATGGGTCGGATTAAATCCATTAGTCCGCATGATCTAAATCTAACCCGTAATTTTAGAATATGGACTGTAAAAATATATCTATTAGTCATGTTAACTTGTAATTAATGGATTGGATTATAAGATGATCATATCGTCTAACTTGGATCATAGGATGATCTTCTTCTTTTTTTGACAATTTTACAAATTTAAAGGAAATTATAAATCTTTGTTTTTAATATTTTTGACTTGATTTTTGGTGTGTTATATATATATATTTTTAGAGATTATTAATTAACTATTATTGATTATTTATTTGTGTTTTATTAATTTTTATGCGTTTAATGTTTAGAATATATTTATTTAGATGATTCTTACAATTTTTATAATATTAGATAATATATATTTATGTACAAGTTGATTTATTACAAAGATTTTATCATTTGATTGTGAATTGATCCTTTTATCCGACAACCTATCGACTCTTTTATCTGTTAACCCACCATAGCCTATTATCTAAATGAATTATGTTTAGATATGGATCAAGAATTAGAAGAAAAAAAATGAAGAAGAAGTCATCACCCGATTTATTACCTTATATCTGAAAACTAATTGGTAAGGGTGTACAGGGAGTAAATCTACCAAAATCCGAATTTGAATTCGAAATTTTTCATCTACATTCGAATTATGTATCTATATATGAACAAATGTAGATTTAGACATCTGTATCCAATGGAATTCAGATATTATTTGTGTCCGACTAAAAAACTAAATATGGATAAATCTATATCTGTATCCATATCTATTAAACATCATATCCGAATTATCCAAAATATTGTTAAATGTAAGTAATAAATATTATTAATTAGATTAATTAACCATATGTTATATGTGAAACTTAAATAAAAATATAAAATTAAAACTAAAAATATATAAAGATATTTGATTACTTATACATTAGACAAATTTGAATACGGATACGGATGTGAATATTTTATGAGTACGTATATTTTTTCAGATATGCTTTTTTTCAAATTAGATGTATCAACATTCGAATTCAAACTAAATTTTTTTGAATTCAAGTTTGCCCCAGTTGGGTATTTTTCCAGATAAAAAAATCAAAAATTCCAATACGATTTTTTGAATTTCGGATATTGGCTGACACCCCCAACTAATGAAGACACCGGTTGACAAGTAACTCATGCCTACTCCTACCCACAAGGTAGGCAATAATGATTTGCAAGATGGGTTAGGTTGAAGTTGTTTTCAACTATTCTAATTAATCGTCATACTTTTTTTTAATTCTACTACTTTAGAATCTTTTGAGTTTTGAGAGTCCACAAATAAACCTCAGACTTTTGTTAGACTATACGTGTATTATTGGAAAGAAAGAGGAAAAATAAGAAAAAGAAAGCAAGTATCTTATGGAAACTATTCTAATTCTACATATAGGTAGTGTTTGGTAATAATTATTTTCCATAGTTTATTGGAAATAATCACTTATGAATAAAAAAGTGAATTAAACACATAAAAAGAATCAACTTATTTAAAAATGTTAGTTTATTTCTCATTTGTAAAACATACAAAAAATACTGAAAATGAAAAACTATAGGTAGCAATTTTTTTGAAAAAAAATTAACTTTTCACTATAATTATTATCAAATAGTACCATAGTAAAGTACACAATTAGATTAGATATGAGTCGTATTTGTCAACGCAAACACTATATGTTTACTAAACAAGCTAGATAGGTCGATCCTAATCCGATTTTCATTTCAAGTTAGCATATTAGTAGTAGAATTGCATTGTCACAATGATACAATATTAACACATAGCAAACGCACTATTAAGAGGTGCAACTCAATCCTACTAGTTTATTCGATCTAGCTTTAAATTTAGAATTGAATTGTCTCAACCCATAGTACTTCAAAATGGTTCCCATCAATTATATATATATATATATATATATATATATATATATATATATATATATAGAGAGAG
>JAMKQA010003069.1:0-20400 GCA_024699735.1 Posidonia australis
ATCACCAGTTGAGGATACGAGACTCAGACATTCAGAAGACTGCTTTACGGACGCAGTACGGACACTATGAGTTCACGGTTATGCCTTTCGGATTGACCAATGCACCGGATGCATTTATGGATCTGATGAACAGGATTTTCAGCCCTTTTCTGAACCAGTTCAATGTGGTTTTTGTTGATGACGTGCTGGTTTACTCCCCTGATGTTGAGACTCATGCCTTGCACATGAGGGTGGTTTTGGATACTCTGAGGTGTCATTAGCTATACTCCGAATTCTCCAAGTGTGAGTTCTAGCTAAGTGAAGTCATGTTCCTTGGCCATTTGATTTCTGGAGAAGGCATCAGAGTGGATCTTGCCAAGGTAGAGGCGGTGAGCAGTTGGGAGCGACCCAGGATTGTGACGGAGATTAGGAGTTTCTTGGGTCTAACGTGCTATTATAGGAGGTTTATCAGGGATTTCTCTAGGTAGGGAGATGTAATGGTAAATATTGTGCAAGGTGAGCCTAAGCTTGTCTTTCTTGGGTCTAACTCAAGGTGGGTCTTTCTTTGTGCATTGAAGGTTTATGTGCAATTTTTGGTGTTGATTTTGGTGGTCTGATCATCAGTTCCAGTTGGGCAATTTTGAACAGTAGAGTTTGGGCCATTTTTCTATTTTCGTAGAGATTGGCATACCAAACAATTTCAATATGCCGTTTTTTGGTCAGTTTGGTCCTCTGGTCGAAATTCGGTCATCTGATTTTGGACGGTCGACCGAATTAATGGATTTCGGTCGATCGAACCATTTTCGATATACCGATTTTGGCCTAAGTGTTGACCGTAGACTTGATTCGGTCGATCGATCTAATTGGTCTACCGAACCAGGGATTTTGTGCTTACTGAATGTCCTTTTCGGCATGCCGAATCAAGGCCCAAACGCTTTTATAATATGTGATTTCTGAGCGTCTCTTGGATTGGTTTGTATTGTCCCTTTGAGATGGAATTGTGGACTGTCAATGGTGGTCCCTTGGGGCACCTGATGTGCCATTTTACCGAAGTTTTGGAAGGATTTTCAAAGATATAAAATGGTTTTGAAATAAATGGTTGCCTATTTTGGAAGATGGTTTTCCTAGTTTTCTGTGTGCAGGTCGAGACTGTGTGGGACCGTGTCGTCGGGATCAGGGAATGTGACGACATTCTAGGGTGGTCAGGCATAACTCCCAGGTTGAGGTCAGGGGGTCGAGATTTCTGAGGCTGAGGAGCGTCGAGTTTTGGAGGTATGAGACTCCTTGACTGTCGTCTCAAGGCTAGGGTTGTGGTCCATGGGTTGAGGTGTCATGTGGCATGACGGGGAGGTATGATACTCCTAGTGTCGCTATGAGCACTAAGGCTTAGGTGTTGTTGGATGTGGAGGTATGGCACTCCCTCCTGAGCACCTTGTGTGGAGGATGCCGTGAGGAGGCATACCCTGTGGTGGCCAGTGTGGGTGGGACACGTGCCTCGTAGCTGGTAGCATCCTAAGAGTCAAGATAGCCTTCCCATGGAGGGGTTGGCTTTATGAGTATTCTCTAGGTAGGGAGAATTGTGGGACAGTGATCGCTCCTACATAGGGTAGCTTCACCGTGGCAGTGCAGAATGCCGTGGTCGCTCTTCGGTGGACTGCTTGTGGTCAGAGTTTGGTTGTCTAGCGCTAGGCTTCCCGACTCCCTGTGTGTGATTTTGGCCATTGAGGGCCTTTGCTTGTGGTTTTGGGCTAGTAGAGCCCTGGTTGTGGTTTTGGCTGGTGTGGGCCTGGTTTATGGGGTTTTAGAGAAATGGTTTGCAAAATGAATTTAAAATAAAATTTATTATGGCTTTGTTTTCTGCTATTTTTCGTGGGGTGCGTGTTGGGTGACTTCTGTCACTCATGCGTTTTCCTTGTATTTTTAGGTTGCAGGTGTAGCCACGTAGAAGGTTTAGCATAGTGCATGTAGATCGGAGTCTCGTAGTCGCATGCACAGGTTCCTGGTAGTTTAATATCTTCTGTTTGGCTTTAATTTTCCTACAATTTAATTTGTTTAAATTGTTACGGGAAATTCGGGGCGTGACAGATTTTGGTATCAAAGCTCCAGGTTCACTAGGTCGCACTAGGATAGTGCTACACTTAGGGTGTCTGGTCTAGAGATTCCAAATGTTTTGCATACATGGTAGATTCTGCACCTATTTTCTTCATGGTTTTCTGGTTGTTGCTTTGTCTGTGGTGTAGGTACTTTGCTTTTCTTCAACAAGATGCGTCCTTGTGGTCGTACGTGCGGAATTGAGGAGTTTGGCACACCGGATCTCTCATGCGTTTAGCAAGAATAGTGCTAGCAAGCCGTCAGGCCACCCGTGGCTGAACCAATTCACGAAGCTTCGTCTGTTGTCATTCAAGGGCAAGGTCAGTGCTGAGGAGAGTGAGGCCTGGTTGGAGAAGGTGGTAAACATGCTGGAGAGTATGGCGTTCCCAGAGGAGCATTGGGTGCAGTTGGTGACTTATCTACTGGATGTTGAGGTAAATAGGTGGTGGAAGTTTATGAGGCGGCTGAAGTTCCCAGATTCAGTCACTGTTAGCATCTAGTGGAAGGATTTCAAGGTAGTCTTCTATGACAAATATTTTCCCACTCATTGAAGGAGCAGCTTCGCCGAGAGCCGAGTACGATGTCAGTGCTCGATTATGAGACTGAGTTCGCCCGGTAGGAGTTCTTTGTTCCTGTTTATGAGTCTGAGGAGGAGCGGTGCAATGGTTTGTGGACGGCTTGAACCCTGGGCTTCGGGTGATGGTGATGGGCTATCAGTGTTAGAATGTGGAGGACATGGTTGGGATGGCGTATCGCTTCGAGGTTGAGCATTAGAAATTTCAGGAGAGTCGTTGCAAAGGGAAGGGTATGTCTTCTTTTACTTCCCGGTTTTCTTTTGCTAGTCCTTTAAGTGCCAGTAGTTTAGGTAGCCATGAGAGGAAGCACAAGGCGAGGTCCAGTGTTTCCTCTGTAGGCCAGTTGTGACACTAGGGCCCGACTATCCAATTTAATTGTAAACCATGTAATTAATTGTAATATTGTATAAATGGTTTATTAATGGATAATCTGTCGTTTCTTGTGAGTGTGAGGATTTGGTTGACTCTCTGTGCACCTATTTGTGATTTGGGACCAATGTGGAGTCCGATTTGAGGATGTATAGTCGTCTCGATTTACGTGCTTGTCTTTTCTTCTTTTACTTTCCTTCTTTTTCCTCTCTCTCTCTCTCTCTCACAAGCCGCACCATCCCTGTCTTCTTTTTCTCCTTCCCCGACGCGTGCCACCACAGGCGACGACCCATGTTTCCCTGTGTCTTCAGACACGATGGTTGGCCAGCACCATGTAGGAGGAGGAGGAGATAAAGAGGAAGGAAGCAGTAGTGGGTGGAAGCCGAGAGAGAAAGAAGGAAGAGAGAACGGGTGCACGAGCTAGAGGGAGAGGAGGAGGGCTGAGCCGTGGTCTGTCGATGGGGAGGAGCTTCACCGGGGTAAGGAGAGGCTCACCGGAGTTGAGAGAGTTCGTCGGAGAAGGTACGCGACCCCTCCTTCTCTGCTGTTCTTCTCTTACAACATGGTATGTTAAATGCATAAAAATGAGAATAAATGTATGTAAAATTGTTGAAAAATAGTAGAATGGTTGGAAATGTGATAAATAGCATGAATATGTAGATATCATGTAGTTAGGATGAAAACTTTTAGGTTTATACGAGATTTAGGGATGTAAGCCACATAACTTAAAACGAGCTTCAATCATTTGTGATTCTCGTATGAATTGCATAATGAATGGATTGATGAATGGTTTGAGGGGTTTTAGAGTAGACTCAAGGGTCTACACCCCATGATTTATTTGTGTTTTATGATGCTTGTTTGAGTGGTCCGCTGGAGGCTTCCAGTTCTAGTGAATGTGAAGGCTGGAATAGGTGAGGTGCCCTGGTCGTGGGTAATTCGGCATACCGAACTGGGTTTGGTATACCAAATTCCTGTCAGATTAGGCCAGGATAACTGGTTTCGGTAGATCGAAATCACCCGATTGATTGAAACAGGGAGTTTTAGTATACCAAAAATGTTCGGTATATCGAAAATCCCTATTTTCGGTATACCAAACCTTAATTTCGGTTTGTCGATTTTTCCCTGGCCCCTATATATATAAATGTGAATATAAAATGAAAAAAATGTTTTAAATGGACAATGAGCATGTGTTAATGGTGTTTTCTCCATGTAAAAGTCATGGAGGAATATGTGAACCCAAATAGGTAAATTTGGGAATGGTTTTGGGTTTAAAACCCTAAGAATGAATAAAAGTGATTAAACAGAATTGAGTTGGGACCCCAATAGAGGGTCATGTGATGCTTGGAACAAGTCGTTGCAACGAAAAGAATGAAATGGAAATGGTTTTGAAAAAGGAAACTTAAAGTATTTAAAAATAAAACACAAGTAATGTGTTAAGGAACCATGGGGGTTGGTGTCGACAATGTGGTAGGAGTATGAAACTCCAATGAAACCAATTATTAGATACGACTGTGGTTGTCGAGCTTGAGAAGGTGTAGGATGAGCCTAGGGATATGAGACCTAAGTGTTTGGGTCACCGAGCTTGTGACGTGTAGGCTAAGCCTAGGAATATGAAACCTAGGTGTCTTGGTCATCGACGTGTAGGCTGAGCCTGAGTTACTAACCTAGTTGTTCGAGTCACTGACCTGTAGGTTGGTGTAGGCTGGGCCTAGGAATATGAAACCTAGGTGTCCTGGTCACCGACGTGTAGGCTGAGCCTGGGTTACTGAACCTAGTTGTTCGGGTCACCGATGGGATGTCAGATAAAGGCGTATCTCCGTGCATATAAGAAAAGAATTGAGGTCTGTTGGTCGGGGCAATGTCCTCCTGCATGGGGAACTTCACCGTGGTAGTACAGAAAGGTAGGGGAAATGGTGTCCTCACCTACTGCTTGTGTTCCTAGTTACCCCTGATCAAGATAACATCAATAAAGAAAAGTGGAAAAGAATAAGAAAAGTGGGTGGTTTTGTGAAAAAGAAAGGAATGTGTTGCAGTTAGGATTGGACTTATGAATGGTCCTAAAATCCTAGTACAAAATAAGAATTGTGTTTTAACCAGTTACCAGCTAGTATTTATGATTTTGGTTTTGCGCACTATGAGGCATTATATTTTAGGCTGGACCTGGTTGAGTATGTGAATTTTTCAGAATATGAGAAAGGTTTTGAAAAAGTATATGAAGAAAGAAAAATGAGTTTTGGAAAAGACTTTGGTTTTGGAAATAAATTCCAAATGTTTTGAAAAGAGAAGGAAATGTGAGTTTTGGAAAGAGTGTAGTCTTGGGAACAGATTCCCATTTGATTTCAAAGGAAAAAGAGGATGATGTTTTAAAAATGGATTTTCAAAAGAAAACCAAGTTTTATAAATTAAAAGATGTGTTTTTGATGGTTTTATCGAGTTCTGTTGTATGTGTGTTTGAGGCACGTACTGGATGAATTAGATGTCACTCACGCGTACTTTGGTTGGTTTTCAGGTGTAGGTTGAGTGTTGTCGAGGTCCGGTGCCGGAGTAGGAGCTTCTAACTACACATCGTTTCTTGGAGGTGAGCCTTAGTTGTAGTTATTTAATTATTACTGTAATTATTGTAAGTTTGTTTATGATTTTGTGATCTTGATAGCATGCCCGGGATCGGGGCGTTACAGAGTGGTATCAATGCTAAGGTTACACTTAGTTTATCAGCTTGGTGATGTCTGGTCTAGTGGCTCCCTAGGACTGCACAATAAAGAGTCATGTACTTGAATTTTTGGTTGTTGTGCTGGTCGAAAGATGTCTCGCTGAGGCTGCAGCCGTGGCAAGGCCCCAGTACCTGACTCCGAGACGGGAAAGGACAGTGCATGGTGGGGTATGGGACGAGTGTTCGGTGAGATGATGCGGGGATTCGCCCAGTCCTTTAGAAGCAGCAGGGATGAGGCGAAGGGAGACCCGTGGATTAAGCAGTTCTACTAACTTGGCGCGTCGACTTTTGATGGGCGCGGCACACCATAGGAGTGTGAGACTGGTTCCTGGAGGTGGAGAAGATCCTAGAGGGGATAGAGTGTCCAGCGGAGAAGTGGGTCTGGATCGCAGCGTTCCAGCTCAAGGGTGTTGCAGATCAATGGTGGAGGGCCATGCGCCGCACCAAATTCCCAAATGCGGACCTGCTAGTGATCTCTTGGGAAGAGTTCTGAGAGGCGTTCTATGAGAGGTTTTCCCCTAAGCATGAGAGAGATAAGTTGGACAGAGAATTCCAAAACTTGAAGCAGTGGAGCCAGACCGTGGCTGAATATGAGTCGTCCTTCCTTCGACTGGAGCAATTCTCTCAGGCTGTAGTTTATGAGAAGAACAGAGCCAAGAAATTCGTGGAGGGACTCAATCCTGTGCTAAGATCTAGATTTATTGGCTTCAGATGGCAGACTTTAGTAGATGTTGTTGAGCTTGCAAGTTGCTATGAGGATGATCGTAGGCTATTCCAGGAGGAGTATCCTAAGAAGGAAAAGGGGTGGAAGTCTGTCTTTCGACCTTCTATCTCCTGACCTTCCATTTCTCGACTATCAGTGACTGAAGTGCCAAGTTTTGGTAGCTCTGGGAAGAAGCGGAAGCAACGACCTACATCTGGTAGAGAAGAGAGTGTGGATTTCAGCCATGCAGGATCCAACAGCAGCCCACAGGTGGGACCATGCCACGTCTGTGGCAAGAAGGGGCATGTAGCAGTGTAGTGTTGTCACAGGCAGAGGAGCTTAGACAGTGTAGTATGCTACAACTGTGGGAAGTCTGGGCACTACTAGAAGGACTGTCCCAGTCTGCCAAAGCCAGCAGGGGATGCGCCACGTCAGCCTACCAAGGAAAGAGTGTTCTCCATTGCTGCCCTAGATGCTGGTCCATCTGGAGATGTGGTAGAAGGTGAGAACTAGTACGGCTGTATGAGTTAAATCCTGTCCTGTAATAATGAATCCTATCTGTGATCAACATTATCTTTTGTTATGATTATAGTTATGGTTATGGTGTGTTGATGATAGGATATTTTCTTGTGGCTGATCGGATGGCCCGAGTCTTGTTCGACTATGGGAGTTCATTTTCTTTTGTCTCCGAGTCATTTGCTTCTAAGATCTGGACCAGGCCAGTCAGATTGGCATTCCACCTGGATGTAGTCACTCCATTGGGAGAATACAGTCTAGCGTGGAGGTATTTGAGACCAGTTGATATTCAGTTGGGGGACAGGAATTTTCATGCCAGTTTGATTCTGATGGACATGTAGGATTATGATGTTATCTTGGGAATGGACTGGTTGGCATAGCATTCAACTGTGATAAATTGTGCCAAGAGAAGAGTTTTGGCAGAGTGTCCAGGCCAAGGTTGGTGTGTGGTACAAGGCACCAGACCAGGTGAGCCCAGAAAAGTGATTTCTGCTATCAATGCCTATCATCATTTTTCAAGAGGCAGTGTGGGCTATTTGGCCTGTGTGACAGTTTCTACTTCACCTGTGATTGAGATTTAGGATTTGCCAATGGTACAAGAATACCATGATATTTTTCCAAAGGAATTGCCTGGTATGCCACAGCACATGGAAGTGGAGTTTGTGATTGATTTGGTGCGGGGATCAAGTCCTTTTTCCAATGCTCCATACAGGATGGTACCTGCGGAATTGAAGGAGCTTCAGAATTAGCTGTAGGAACTGATGGACAAGGGATTTATTTGTCCTAGTGTTTCACCTTGGAGAGCACCAGTCTTGTTTGTGAAAAAGAGGGACGATTCACTTTAGCTCTGTATAGACTACCTGATGTTGAATCAGATCACTGTAAAGAACAAGTATCCATTGCTTAGGATCGACGATTTGTTCGACTAGTTGTAAGGAGCATCGTTGTTTTCCAAGATAGATTTGAGATCTGGGTATCATCAGTTGAGGATCAGTGAGTTAGATGAATAGAAGACAACCTTTTGCACCTGTTATGGACTTTTTGAGTTTTTGGTTATGTCATTTGGGTTGACAAATGCTCCGGCTACTTTTATGGACCTGATGAATATGGTGTTTAGGCCCTATTTCGATCAGTTTGTGGTCATCTTTGTGGATGATATTCTGGTATATTCTCTAGATGTTCAGACCCACCGGAGGCATTTGAGGATCATAATGGAGACATTGAGGCAACATTAGCTTTATGCCAAATTCTCCAAGTGTGAGTTTTGGTTGGAGGAGGTGTCCTTCCTTGGTCATATTATTTTAGGAGAAGGCATCAAGGTAGATCTAGCCAAAGTGGAGGCTGTGAGCTGTTGGGCCAGACCAAAGACAATAACTGAGATTAGAAGTTTTCTTGGCCTGGTAGGATATTATAGGAGATTCATCCAAGATTTCTCCAAGATTGCTGTACCAATGACCAGACTGACCAGAAAGGAAGTGCACTTTGCCTGGGATTGGCAGTGCGAGGAGACCTTCAACGAGTTGAAGACTCGTCTAGTATCAGCCCTAGTTTTGACTTTACCCTCTTGAAGTAGTGGTTTCATAGTCTATACTGATGCCTATGGTACTGGTTTGGGGTGTGTATTGATGCAACATGGTAGGGTGGTAGCGTATGTCTCGTGCTAGTTGAAAGATCATGAGAAGAATTACCCCACCCATGATTTAGAGATGGTAGCTGTCGTGTTCGCCTTGAAAATTTGGAGGCATTATTTATATGAAGAACAGTTTGAGGTGTACACAGATCATAAGAGTTTGAATACATTTTTATTCAGAAGGATTTGAACCTGAGACAGAGGCACTGGGTGGAGTACATCAAGGATTATGATTTTAGTTTGTCATACCACCCAGGAAAAGCAAATGTGGTTGCAGATGCTCTGAGCAGACGAACTCATGTTATGGCTGGCTTGATGATTCGTGAATGGAAATTGTTAGAGGGATTAGTGGAGTGAAGACCTCAAAGATAGTCTTTGGAAGCTGCTAGAGTGGTGTTGGCCAATTTGTCTGTTTGCTTGACGATAATTGAGGCGATTGTCACAGCTCAACCATATGATTCTTTTGTGTCAGACATCTGGAGGAAATTGGAAGTTGGTAATGGCCCTCACTTTTTAGTTGGGGTAGACGGTGGGTTGAAATATGATTTGAGATTATATGGACCTCAAATAGAGGAAATCAAGAATAGTCTGCTAGATGAAGCTCACCACTCTAGAGATTCTATTCACCCAGGAAGCATCAAGATGTATAAGGACCTGAAGAGGAATTTTTGGTGGCCTGGGATGAAGAGGGATATTGCTAAGTATGTGGCATAGTGTGCAACCTATCAAATGGTGAAGATAGAGCACCAGAAGCCCGGAGGGACTTTGCAGCCTCTAGACGTTCCAGTGTGGAAATGGGAAAATGTGTCGATGGTTTTTGTGACAGGTTTGCCACGAACCGAAGAAAGAATGATATAGTTTGAGTAATAGTGGATTGCCCTACAAAATCGGCACATTTCTTGCCAATAAGGGTGAATCTTTCTTTGGTAAAGCTGGTAGAGTTGTATGTGGTAGAGATTGTGAGATTGCATGATGTCCTAGTGTCTATTGTGTCTGACAGAGACACGAGGTTTACATCGAGGTTTTGAGGAGCTCTACAGGAGGCTTTTGGCACAGTGCTGAACTTTAGTACTGCCTTCCACCCCTAGACAAATGGTCAGACAGAGAGGACCATCCAGACACTAGAGGACATGCTGAGGGCCTGCGCCTTAGATTTTGGTGGTAGTTGGGAGGATCACTTACCTTGGATTGAGTTTGCATATAATAACAATTACCACACCAGTATTGGTATGACACCATATGAGGCATTGTATGGCAGACCCTGTAGGACATCCACTTGTTGGAGTGAGGTGGATGAGAGACAGTTAGTTGGACCCAAGATCGTACAGTAGTACGAGGGTAAGGTGGATTTGATCAGGAAGAGGTTGTTGTCTGCCTAGAGCGGCAGAAGAGCTATGCAGATTGGAGGTGAAGACCTTTGAAATTCGAGGTAGGAGACTTCGTATTCCTGAAGGTGTCACCAACCAAGGGTGTGATGCGGTTCGGTAAGAGAAGCAAGTTGAGCCCAAGATATATCGAATTGTATCAGATTATTAAGAGGGTTGGTAAGGTGGCATACAGACTTGATCTGCCTCCAGAGTTGGCTGGTGTACACAACACCTTTCATGTATCTATGCTGAGGAAGTATTTGGCCGATGCGTCCCAAGTGATACCAGTGTAGCTAGAGGAGCTGAGAGAGGACCTGTCTATGATGGAAAATGCAATTTAGAAATTGGACAGGAAAGAGCAAGTCCTCAAGAATATAGTGATCTCATTGGTGTTAGTTCAGTGGCAACACCATGGTACAGAAGAGGCTACCTAGGAGTGCGAGGTAGACATCTAGAGGAAGTACCCCTACTTATTTTATTAGAGCTGAATTTTGAGGACGAAATTCTTTTAAGCGGGTAGGATGTGACATTAGGGTCCGATTATCCATTTTAATTGTAAACTATGTAATTAATTGTAATATTGTATAAATGGTTTATTAATGGATAATCTGTTGTTTCTTGTGAGTGTGAGGATTTGGTTGGCTCTCTATGCACCTGTTTGTGATTTGAGACCAATGTGGAGTCTGATTTGAGGATGCATAGTCGCCTCGATTTGCGTGCCTATTTTTTCTTCTTTTTCTTTCCTTCTTTTTCCTCTCTCTCTCACAAGCCACACCATCCCCGTCTTCCTCTTCTCCTTCCCCGACCTGTGCCACCACAGGCGATGGCTCGTGTCTCCCCGTCTCCTCAAACACGATGGGTGGTCGGCGCCATGCAGGAGGAGGAGGAGATAGAGAGGAAGGAAGAAGTAGTGGGTTGAAGCCGAGAGAGAAAGAAGGAAGAGAGAAAGTGTGCGCGAGCTAGAGGGAGAGGAGGAGGGTTGAGCCGTGGTCTGCCGGTGGGTAGGAGGTTCACCGAGGTAAGGAGAGGCTCACCAGAGTTGAGAGAGTTCATCGGAGAAGGTACGCGACCCCTCGTTCTCCTTTGTTCTTCTCTTATAGCATGATATGTTAAATGCATAAAAATAAGAATAAATGCATGTAAAATTGTAGAAAAATAGTTGAATGGTTGGAAATGTGATAAATAGCATGAATATGTAGATATCATGTGGTTAGGGTGAAAATTTGTAGGTTTATACGAGATTTAGGGATGTAAGCCACAGTAACTTAAAACGAGCTTCACTCCTTTGTGATTTTCGTATGAATTGCATAGTGAATGAATTGATGAATGGTTTGAGGGGTTTTGAAGTAGACTCAAGGGTCTACACCCCATGATTTATTTGTATTTTATGATGCTTGTTTGAGGGATCCATCGAAGGCTCCCAGTTCTAGTGAATGTGAAGGCTGGAACAGGGGAGGTGCCTTGGTCGCGGGTAATTCGGCATACCGAATTGGGTTCGGTGTACCGAATTCTTGTCAAATAAGGCCAGGATACCTGGTTTCGGTAGATCAAAATCACCCGATCGACCGAAACAGAGAGTTTCAGTATACCAAACTAGGGATATTCGGTATACCGAACCTTAATTTTTGTTTGTCGATTTTTCCTTGGCTCCTATATATATGTAAATGTGAATATAAAATGAAAATAAAATATTTTAAATGGACAATGAGCATGTGTTAATGGTGTTTTCTCCTTGTAAAAGTCATGGAGGAATATGTGAACCCAAACAGGTAAATTTGGGAATGGTTTTGGGTTTAAAACCCTAAGAATGAATAAAAGTGATTAAATGTGTAGTTTTTGAGTATGAGACCCAATTTATGGTTTTAAAGCATGGTTTTAAATGAATTGAGTTGGGACCCCAGTAGAGGGTCATGTGTTGCTTGGAACAAGTCCCTACAACGAAAAGAAAGAAATGGAAATGGTTTTGAAAGGAAAACTTAAAGTATTAAAAAATAAAACACAAGTAATGTGTTTAGGAACCATGGAGGTTGGTGTCGACAATGTGGTAGAAGTATGAGACTCCAATGAAACCAATTGTCAGATACTACTATGGTTGTCGAGCTTGAGACGGTGTAGGCTGAGCCTGGGGTTATGAGTCCTTGGAGTTGGGGTCACTAAGCTTGTGACGGTGTAGGCTAGGCCTAGGAATATGAAACCTAGGTGTCTGGGTCACCGACGGTGTAGGCTGAGCCTGGGTTACTGAACCTAATTGTTCGGGTCACCGATGGGATGTCAGATAAAGACGTATCTCCGTGCATATAAGAAAAGAATTAAGGCCTGTTGGCCGGGGCGGTGTCCTCCCGCACGGGAAACTTCACCGTGGTAGTGCAAAAAGGTAGGGGAAATGGTGTCCTCACCTACTACTTGTGTTCCTGGTTACCCCTGATCAAGGTAACATCAATAAAGAAAGGTGGAAAAGAATAAGAAAAGTGGGTGGTTTTGTGAAAAAGAAAGGAATGTGCTGTGGCTAGGATTGAACTTATGAATGGTCCTAAAATCCTAGAACAAAAAAAGAATTGTGTTTTAACCAGTTACCAGCCAATATTTATGATTTTGGTTTGACGCCCTATGAGACATTGTGTTTTAGGCTGGACCTGGTCGAGTATGTGAATTTCTTAGAATATGAGAAAGGTTTTGAAAAAGTATAAGAAGAAAGAAAAATGAGTCTTGGAAAAGACTTTGGTTTTGGAAATAAATTCCAAATGTTTTGAAAAGAGAAGGAAATGTGAGTTTTGAAAAAAGTGTAGTCTTGGGAACAAATTCCCATTTGATTTTGAAGGAAAAAGAGGATGATGTTTTAAAAATGGATTTTCAAAGGAAAACCAAGTTTTATAAATTAAAATAAGTGTTTTTGATGGTTTTATCAAGTTTTGTTGTGTGTGTATTTAGGGCACGTACTGGGTGACTTGGATGTCACTCATGGGTACTTTGGTTGGTTTTCAGGTGCTGGTTGGGTGCAATCAAGGTCTGGTGCCGGAGTAGGAGCTTCTAGCCGCACATCGTTTCCTGTAGGTGAGCCTTAGTTACGGTTATTTAATTATTATTGTAGTTTGTGTAATTTTATTTATGATACTATGATCTTGGTAGCGTGCCCAAGATTGTGGCGTTACACTGGTAGAGTTTTGCTGGGAGTTGCGGAGCTAGCCTCAGTCAGACTGGGTCCAGTGCTTCTGGTGGGAACCGGTGCTTCAACTTTGGCCAGGTAGGCCACATCACTGCATATTGTCTCTATCCTTGATGAAACTCAGCTCCAGTGTTGTGCTATAACTGTGGGAAGGCGGGACACATTCAAAGATCCTGTCTGGAACCACCGAAAAAGGTAGGAAGCACAACGCAGTAGCCGACTAGTGGATGGGTGTTTACCATTGTAGCTCTTGGCACTGGGTCTTCGGGAGATGTAGTTGAGGATAAGGATGATTAGCTGGTTTTGTAACCCTCTATGATGGTTGTAATCTCCATGTAATCTGGATATCAGCCTGATTGTATGGATGTGTGGTGTTGTTGTTTTTGCTTAGCCATTAGGTTCTTTTATTGTAGCTGGCTGGATGGCCAAAGTGTTGCTTTACTCAGGGAGTTCTTTCTCCTTTATCTCTAAGTCTTTTGCAGCGGAGTTGGGAGAGAGACCAGCTAGACATGCCTTTCTATCTCAGCGTGGTGACGCTGCTGGGGGAGCACAATTTAGCTTGGAGGTATCTGCGATCTATCGACTTGACGCTAAATGGCAGAGAGTTCGACGCTAGCCTGATCGTGATATACATGTAGGAGTATGATGTGATACTCGGCATGGATTGGTTGGTGCAATAGTTCACTTTGATCGACTGTGCTCGGATGAGAGTTTATTTTGGGTCTCCTGAAGATGGGTCTTTCTTTGTGCAAGGTGGGTGTCAGGGTGAGCCTAAGCTCATCATTTCAGCTATGAAGGCTTATAAGTCTTTGGTCAGGGGTTGCGTGGGGTATCTAGCCAGTATAGTTACCTTCACTTCTCCTGAGTTGGGTGTTCACAACATCTCGGTGGTGTGTGAATATCCCGACGTTTTTCCTGACGATTTGGCTGGTATACCACCTCACAGGGAAGTAGAGTTCTCAATCAATCTGATCCCCGATTTTGGTGTTGTATCGAAGCCTCCTTATCGCATGGTGCCAGCAGAGTTGTGAGAGCTCAAGTCTCAGTTGTAGGAGTTGCTGGACAAGGGGTTTATTAGGCTGAGTGTGTCTTCATGGGGAGTGCCTGTCTTGTTCATCCGTAAGAAGGATGGTTCGCTTCGACTGTATATAAATTATCGGATGCTGAACTAGATCATAGTGAAGAACAAGTATCCATTGCCCCATATTGATGAACTATTCGACCAGTTGCAGTCTACATCCATGTTCTTGAAAATTGATCTGAGGTCTGGGTATCATCAGTTGAGGATACGAGACTCAAACATTCCGAAGACTGCTTTCCGGACACGGTATGGGCATTATGAGTTTACAATCATGCCTTTTGGCTTGACCAATGCACTGACTGCATTTATGGATCTGATGAACAGGATTTTTAGTCTTTTTCTAGACCAGTTCGTCGTTGTTTTCGTTGATAATGTGCTGGTCTACTCCGATGTTGTTGAGACTCATGCCTTGCACTTGAGGGAGGTTTTGGATACTCTGAGGCGTCATCAACTATACGCCAAATTCTCCAAGTGTGAGTTCTAGCTAAGTGAAGTCATGTTCCTTGGCTATTTAATTTCTAGGGAAGGCATCAGAGAGGATCTTGCCAAGGTAGAGGTGGTGAGCAGTTGGGAGCGACCCAGGACTGTGATGAAGATTAGGAGTTTCTTGGGTCTAGTGGGCTATTATAAGAGGTTTATCAGGGATTTCTTCTCCATAGCAGAGCCTTTGATAGAGTTGACCAGGAAGGAGGTTCCATTTTGTTGGGACCAGAATTGTGAGGTGAATTTCCAAGAGCTGAAGTCTCATTTGGTTTCTGCTCCTGTGTTGACTCTATCTTTTGGGAGTCAACACCAGTGGTGTTAGGTTGGGGTGTGTTTTGATGCAGCACGACAATGTTATCGCATATGCTTCGTGCCAGCTGAAGGACCATGAGAAGAACTACCTGACCCACGATTTGGAGATAGTTGTTGTAGTGTTCGTTCTCAAGCTTTGGCGACACTATCTCTATGGAGAGCAGTTTGAGGTCTTCACTGATCATTAAAGCTTGAAGTATATCTTCACCTAGAGGGACCTCAACCTGAGGCAGTGTCGTTGGGTAGAGTATCTAAAGGACTATGATTTCAGCCTATCCTACCATCCCAGCAAGGCCAACGTGGTCGCTGATGCCCTAAGTCGGTGTACGCATGTGATGGTGAGCCTGTTGGTAAAGGAGTGGACCATGCTGGAGGATCTAGTGAGTCCAGGCCGAAACAACAAGCTCTAGGAACGGTTGATGCCTGGGTGGCCAACCTGTCTGTTCACCCTAAGCTATTAGAGTTTATTGTTGCCTGTCAGCAGTTGGATCCGTTTGTTCAGGCTGTGTTTGTGAAGCTGGAGGCTGGTGAAGAGCCTCATTTCTTTGTTGGGGCATATGGAGAGCTGAGGTATGATATGCGTCTGTATGTGCCCCAGCATGAGGAAGCCATGTAGAGATTGTTGGATGAAGTGCATCAATGTAGGTACACTATTCACCCTGGGAGTACGAAGATGTACCGAGACTTGAAGCGGAACTTTTGTTGGGCTGGCATGAAGAGAAATGTTGCTGACCATGTGGCGAGGTGTACTACCTTCCAGCTGGTCAAGGTAGAGCACCAGAGACCTAGAAGGACCTTGTAGTCGTTGGATATTCCTGTGTGGAAGTGGGAGCACATCTTGATGGACTTCGTGACTGGTTTGCCATGGACTCAGATGAAGAACGACACCGTGTGGGTGATCGTGGACCAGCTGACCAAGTCTGCTCACTTTCTGGCCATTCGGGGAAGCTCCTGATGCACCGTCTGGTGGAGTCGTATGTGTCCGAGGTGGTGAGGCTACATGGTGTTCTGGTGTCCATCATGTCGGATAGAGACATGAGGTTCACCTCATGGTTCTAGAGAACTTTGTAGGAGGCCTTTGGCACTGTGCTTAATAGCATAGCATTTCATCCTCAGTCAGATGGTCAAATAGAGAGGACTATCTAAATGCTAGAGGATATGCTTAGAGCATGTGCCTTAGACTTTGAAGGGAGTTGGGAGGACCATCTACCATTGATCGAGTTTGCCTACAACAATAGTTATCACTAGAGCATCGAGATGGCGCCGTACGAAGCTTTGTATGGTAGGCCATGCAGATCGTCAGTTTGCTGGAGCGAGGTGGGAGAGAGTCATTTGATTGGTCTTGAGCTTGTGTAGCTGTATGTAGACAAGGTTGATTTGATTCGTAGTAGGCTGTTTGCTGCTGAGAGTCGGCAAAAGTGCTATGCCGATAGGAGGCGAATACTGTTGGAATTTCTGGTGGGAGACTATGTGTTCCTGAATGTGTCGTTGACCAAGGGTATCATACGGTACAAGAAGCATGGCAAGTTGAGTCCTCGCTATATATGCACGTACCAGATTACCTAGAGGATCGACGAGGTTGCTTATTAGTTGGATCTACCACCAAAGATGTTGTCTGTACATGACGTGTTCCATGTCTTCATGCTGAGGAAGTGCCTGGCTGATGCTTCTCAGGTGATCCCTGTTCAGCCTAAAAGGTTCCAGGAAGATTTGTCCTTTGTGGAGGATGCCGTCCAGATTGTTGACCACAAGGAGCAGGTGCTACAGAACAAGGTGATTCCGTTGGTTTTGGTGTGGTGGCGGTATCATGGAGTCAAGGAAGTCACGTGGGAACGTGAGGAAGCCATCCTAGCCCAGTACCCGTATCTTTTGGCCTAGTGATTTTGAGGGCAAAATCTTCTTTTAAGGGGGTTAAGATGTAACACTCGTAAAATTTATTTTTGTAATTATTTACATTTTAATGAATTTATTCCTAAACAGGTGTTAGTGTTCCAAGGCCTGTTGTGTGGATTTGTACTTTTGGACATGAGCCTCGTGGGCTGACTTTTATTTGCATGTCCATGTGCATGGTTTGGCACTGTGCTTGTGAGCCTGGGTGTGGACCCTTGTGGAGCCCGCATTGTGGGTCGGTTGGTGGGAGAGTTTGGTGCGGTTGTTAGCTCATGTGGGAGGCCAGTGGTTGCACTATGCCTGCATGCATGTAACTACCACTTTGGGCACATATTTATATGCACAGCTGACGACTCTTCCTCTGCACCTCTCCTCCTCTCCTTCTCTGTGCATTCTCCCTCTATCTCGAGCACGCTACCTCTCTTCCTCTCCCTCCCCCACCACTCGCTCTCTCTCCCTCCACTAATCCCCTCCTTCCTGTCTCTCTCACTTTCCCTCCCCTGTTCCTTTCCTCCCTGCATCTTCCTTTCTGTTCAGTGTGCTCGTGAGTTGACAGAGGCGTGCGATGGCTCGTGGTGGCTGGTGGAGCTCGAGTGGTGTGCCCCTGTGGTCGTGTGAGCCCTGGCGAGGGTCGTGGTCCCCGGAGTCGACCGGAGGATCGTTGGAGCGCGTTTCTCAGGTATGCACCTCCAACTCATGAATAGAGAGCTTGAAAATGGTAGAAATTGATAGGATTGCTTGAAATCTTAGAAAATTTACATTCCTAGAATTTATTGTGATTTTGTGAGAATTTATGGAGGCATTTATGGGTGTTTAATGTGGTGGTTGTGTTTTGGGTTGTTTTGACCCTCCTGCCTTTTTGATTTTATATCTTGATACATGGTGAATGGATTTTGGTTTTGTTTGTTGGGTTTTGTAGTAGACTCAAGGATCTACATTTTATGTTTTATGTGTAATTTTTGGTGTTGGTTTTGGGGGTCCGTTTGTCGGTCCCTGTTGGGCGCTTTTGAACAGTAGGGTTTGGACCGTTTTCTATTTTTCATAGAAATCGACATATCGAATGATTTTGATATGCCATTTTTCTGTTAGTTTGGTCCTTTGGTCAAAAGTCGATCGTCCGATTTTGGACGGTTGATCGAATCAGTGGATTTTGGTTGACCGAACCATTTTCGGTATACCGATTTTGTCTTGAGTGTTGACCATAGACCTAATTCGGTCGACCGATCCAAATCGGTCTACCGAACTAGGGTTTTTCAGCATACCGATTCCCCTTTTCGGCATGCCAAATCAGGTCCAAATGCTTTTATAACTTGTGATTTCTGAGGATTTTCTAGATTGTTTGTATTGTCCCTCTAAGATTGGATTATGGGTCGTTAGTGGTGGTCCCTTGGGACACCTTATGTGCCGTTTTGATGAGGTTTTGGAAGGATTTTTAAAAATATAAGATGGTTTTGAAAATGATTTCGAAATAAATGGTTTTGAAAATGATTTGGAAAATGGTTTTCCTAGTTTTCTGTGTGCGGGTCGAGACAGTGTGGGACCATGTTGTCGGGACTAAGGAATGTGACGACATTCTTGGGTTGTTGGGCATGACTCCCTAGTTGAGGTCGGGGGGCCGAGATACTTGAGATTGAGGAACGTCGGGTTTTAGAGGTATGAGACTCCTTGACTGTCATCTTAAGGCTAGGGTTGTGGTCCGCGGGTTGAGGTGTCTTGTGGCATAACAGAGAGGTATGATACTCCTGTTGTCGATGTGAGCACTAAGGCTCGGGTGTTGTTGTGTGTGGAAGTAAGACACTCCCTCCTGAGCACCGTGTGTGGAGGACGCCTTGAGGAGGTAGACCCTATGGTGGCAGTGCAGGTGGGACACATGCCCTGTAGTTGGTAACGTCCTGAGAGATAGAACAACCTTCCTAAGGAGGAGTTGGCTTTGTGAGGGTTCTTCAGGTAGGGAGAATCGTGGGACGGTGATCGCTCCTGCATAGGGTGGCTTCATCGTGGCAGTACAAAACGTCGTGGTCGCTCCTTGGTGGATTGCTTGTGGCCAGAGTGTGGTTGTCTAGCGTTGAGCTTCCTGACTCACTATGTGTGGTTTTGGCCATTGAGGGCCTTTGCTTGTGGTTTTGGACTAGTAGAGCCCCGGTTGTGCATTTGGCCAGTGTGGGCCTGGTTTGTGGGGTTTTAGAGAAATGGTTTGTGAAATGAATTTAAAAGAAAATTTATTATGGTTTTGTTTTCTACTGTTTTTCGTAAGATGCGTGCTGGGTGACTTCTGTCACTCATGCGTTTTCCTTGTGTTTTTCGGTTGTAGGTGTAGGCACGCAGAAGGTTTTGCATAGTGCATATAGGTCGGAGTCTCATAGCCACACACACAGGTTTCTGGTAGTTTAATATCTTCTATTTGGCTTTAATTTTCCCGTAATTTAATTTGTTTAAATTGTTATGGGAAATTCGGAGCGTGACAATTGTTGATGGACTGAGGATGCACTCCCCTCTTTTCCGTGCTCTCTAAGTTTTGGCTTTGGACACCTATCCAATCACAACTTACTAAGATTTACACTAGGATAGCATATCCGACTCTGGGTGAGTGTATGGACTTGTTATTCATGAGCCAAAGGGGGAACCCATTGAAGGCTTGCCTCTATCTCAGTGTCAGACCCTTGATCCCCTTTTCCCACAAAGTGTTTGTGAAGTGAGGCTAAGGACAAGGTTCCTATGTTTTGGGAGACAACTAGTTCGCAAGCTCGGGTAATCTATAGGCCCTGTGTGCATGTCAAGGGTTGTACCTCTTAAGGTGCAGTGCATTCCAGGGGTGTTCAAACCTAGTGCCATCCTCTCTGGCCAAACGATAGACGTTGCTTGGATATGCCTCAATCACCAAGTATGGCCTCTCCCAGTTTAGTCTCAACTTCCCATGCTTGCGTTGTAGGATTTCTTTAAGCACCCAATCACCAATCTTGAATTTGCGTTGAATTACTTTCATTTTATAAGCTCTTGCAAGTTGTTCTTAGTAGAGGCGTGCATGCTTGGTGGTTTGCAATCGTTTCTCATCTAGTAGGTCTAACTGTAGACTCATCAACTGCCTCCTATCCTTAGTAGTGATCTCTTTGTCAAGTTGGACTCTCGATGATGGGACCATGATTTCAAATGGGACCATCATCTCCACACCATAAGTAAGCGCGAACAAGGTTTGGCCCATAGGCAATCTTATGGAGGTACGGTAAGTGTAACCATGTCGGCGACAGCCTCGAGGATTTTGATGCGAAAGGCCAAAATACATGAGGGACAGAAAAGTCACAGCAAAAACAATAAAAATAAATATGCAAATGCAGGATTCGCCACCTAGTCTATTAAAATGGAAGACGAGGAAAACCATATAAAACATGCAAATCATTCAATGGAAAAGCAGGTCATAAACCAGAAATGGGTAAGGATCCCTGTTACGCACGAGGAAGGTATTAGGCACCCTCGTGCGCCCGATAAATCGGTCTTCTATTGGTTTCTCATTTGCTTATGAAATGTCGGCTTTTC